>QNGE01006259.1:17301-33584 GCA_008508345.1 Paragonimus westermani | reverse complement strand
ACCATTAGAAATTAGTGATTCTGTTCCCAACTCTTTCTTTCGGCGCATTTCTGCCTGCACTCCCGACACCACTCTGTGAGTTCGTTCTGTTTAGTTCAGTCGTCCTTACCTTTACTGCGCGTGTTTTTTCACTGAACCACAATTCGAGAGGGTCCATAATCGTTTTTGTCTTCACCGACAGTATTATTATTGTCGTTAATCCTAAGCGTATTCTCGTTCACAATTTACATATTTTTTCCATCACGTTTTTTGTGCGGAAGCAGGTTGTACAAAGGGTTACTGATGATACTGCGACCTGCGATATTCCATCGACTTACAATCCATGCCCGTCCGGTTCCTTCATTTGCCAACAACGCATCTAGCCATATGTATGTGTCAAACCTGTACCTCTAACCAGGCATAACTTCGGCGCCATCAAACGCCGCGAACCTTTCAAGCCCAAGCATTTCCATAAGCTTTCATTAGTTTACACTCGCACGCGTTCCACGCACCGCCTGCATAATTGTTTAGCTGCAGATTTCAACTCAATCGATATCGTTCCCTTTGCACGCCGTCGTCACTAATCATTCATACGGCCATTGAGCGCCTCCGCGGAAAACGTCATCGTTCGATTCGCGTTGGTTGCCTAACGCAATTATCCAACAGCGCCCGCCAGCTGACCTGTTTTTTTACGGGAGTCACCAGCCAACGCGGCCTCATTGACCTATCTTGACCCTAAATCCTCTCGTCATAGTGCAGTCGACGCACTGACATCATCTGGCCTAGTTTAATACTCACAGGTCACCAAATCCGGCAGCTCTGGTTTCATTGGCCATCTATCGGACATCTTTTCCAACGGTGTAGCTCTTACAGCCGTGAGCAGCACGGTATACGCCTTGGATTAAAACGTCCTCACGGCATGAACCACTAACGCTTGCCACGGCACCATTTATCGGTAGCTTATTCACGCACGAGATCAGGTATCTCAACATCCAATCATCGGCTTCTGGCAGGAAATTTTTATTGGGAGTATCAGCGTGCCTTGAATGTTATTTCCGCCACAACATTCTCGACATTCAGGACGAACCCAAAGACAATCTCTGTCGCTCATTCACACGAGTGCAGTTTCAGTCACGGCACATCTCATCAGGTATCGAACCCTGCTACGTCGTAAGCACTACCTGAAGCCGGTATTGCAAGAGGAACACGACTAGCATTAATGTCAACACTTCACGGTCACTCCCGTTGGTTCATTGGCGCAAAGTCACCCTAGATCTCCAGCTTTCCTTTGTTTTTGCAGCACAATGTTAGAAGTTTTGCCAGGTCATATGAGACTGTTTGCCCACGTTCGCAAGAAATCATCCACCTTGTTTGTGCAAACCATGGATATCTCTAGGCCAACAGCATTTCACGCTGTGATTGCGCGGATAAAACCACCGGCGCCAAACCTCCGCTAACGCCGTCACTTCAGTCCACCTGGCGTCCATTCGAACGACCTGCCCGGGAGTACTTATCAGTTAGGACACCACGTACTAGCCCTAGGCGTTATTATCAATCTGGTTATCCGTTTCTAACCTAGGCGCGATCATTGCACAGAATAATTTTTGTACTAACCAGTCTAGATGATTAAGTTGAGTTCCAACAGTTTCAGTGTGTACCATCGGAGCTTGACCCACGTCACTTTGGTTTGAGAAATAGGCTTTTTTCGAAAACGTTTCAAGAATAATCCCAGAACCCTTTAAAAACCGAGAAACCGTTCAAATTTCGTCATACGTTCCTTTTTCCGAGTAAATTATACGTTTCTTTCAGGCTGCTCGCTACTCGTATATTTGTCTAAATTTCAGACATCTTTGGAACGCCTGAACATGTTTGCTGAACCCCCGAAGCACTCGTCAGGAGACTGTTCAAAGGATGTCCCCTCAAGCTCCCGTCTTCTAGCCTACATCTGACGTTTTTTTCCTGATTGCATTTGTACACCTTGCACTGCGTCTTTCAGGGTCTTTGCCTTGTAGAAGCCTTGCGGCTTAGAAGGAGGTACAATGATGCTACCGACGTCAAACCTTTGTCAGCACCGAACTGACACACTCCGACTGCATTGTTGCGGAGTGAACCAGCTAGCAAATCGACTCGGGGAAATCCCACCGCCCTCCGCTCTGCGCCCTACATACACAGGTTCCCTAGGCATCAGCACGCACCATCACCGGTGTGGCTCACGTCTGTCCCCTTCTTATGTGAAGCTTACCACAACACGGTCATCATTCATGCGAACGTATACCGTCGTCGACAGACTTACACGTAATGGCTCGACGACGTGGGACATACGCAGCTTCCTCACCTACACTGTCACATTCACCAGTCTGTGAACTGAGCGCAACAGTTCACTCTATTTATACATTGGGTTGGTTTCACTCTAAACGGGCGCAGTATCGTAAAGAAGGGAACCTTTTGGTCATAGGTCTTTTGTGTATGTAATTATGGCAAAGGGAGTGCCATGAACAAATACCACGCTGGAGGTTGCCTACCGCCACCATTCTGGGAGGAGGCTTGTGTATTGGCCAGCGATCGTGTGACTTCTCTAGGGATCCCGGCTGCAACCATGTTTTATTGCTTGTCTGTTCTGTACGCATGATTCTGTGTACGCCTGCTACGGGAGACCAGATATGAACTCAGCGCCACTTTTATGAGCCGTGCATTTAACTGCACACGCCAGATGTTTGTTCCCCTTCTGACGACCCACCTAGTCCTCTATTATTCAGGGTCGTTTGACCTGGGCTTGTCGAGCGTTGTTTAATGCACTCAAAATTTCCACGCACTTTTGACTTGGCGCACTTTTGATTGTCGCCAAGTGGGCTGTGGCCCACTTCGCGTTCCTCTACTTTCTTCCCTTGGTTGCTGCGGTTGGTCCCAGATTAGGCTAGAACTAACTGCTTATCATATTTCCTAACATTGCTGAAAAAACATACGGTTTGTTTCCAAACCCTGACGTGTTCTTTCAGTCCGATGTCTGAAGGACTACGTTGAGACTGCCCTTCAGGGAAGGTGTTTCAGATTGTTAGTGGAGGACGGTCGAGCGCACAATCACTTGTTCACTACATGCTGTCTACTAGGGAACGATAACTTAGGTTTGCAATTTATGAGAAAATATGGCTGAATCTCCAGGAGTTGAGAATCTGGTCTGTGGGATCATATAAAAGCTTTATGTATCTCACGCAAATTTCATGCGGCTCCCAAAACCGTCGACTCAATTCTACGTTCGTCTCAATAACTCCAGAGTGCACAACGGAATGCCAGAACAAACTCTTGGCGGGAAAATACATTCCAATGCATTTAAAAAATAGTAATATTGCATGAACTCTGACGAAAACTTCCGCATACACACTGTTTGTCATAGTAAATGTAAACTTCCCACATTTTATTATCTAACTTGTGAAATTACATTCTTTTTCTGATCCCCATAGATATCCATTTTGCGAGGAAGTTTTTCTTCGACGGGTAGACGTGCGGAATTTCGTCTCGGCTGAACTGCTGGCGAAACGTTCAACTTTTTGACGTTTCCGAGCAACTGACGAAATTCTGCGTCGGACTCTGCTCAATGGATTACTGGATTTTGGGATTTTCCTCTCTGCCTCGCCAAAGCTGTCCTATCGTAAAATTTCCCGGAAGCAAATTTTATCCCCTAATGGGGAAACACTCCAAAAATGCGTTTGGACGTTCTCCCCGGTGTGAACTATTGAAAAATCGCCCTCCCACAACCTTGTAAAAAGTAAATTAGTTTGACATCCCATTTTTTACTCAATCTGTCTGTACAAAGATAATAGACATCTAAATCCGGCAATAATCGTACACTAGGAATAGCTTATAATCGATCTCCTTTCGCGTTATTCAATAGCAGCTGTTCGCATGTGGTATATATTTCTTCAATCGACACAATGCTATTAACGTCACATAGGAGGGTATGTCAGAATGTCACATGTTCTATTGTTCGTCATGGCTCACATAGTTAGTTTCACGTTATCCCGTTTATCGCATAATTCCTCTATTCATTCTTGGTTTCACTGATACATCACGTGCGAAAAAACATCCCACCCCGCCCAGACTCTCAAAATTCCGCAGTGGTTGTGCATATCGCGGGCTCCTCGAAATTCTTAGGAATTTGAGCGAAGATTGACATCCGGTCGAGAGGTCCGTGCATTCCTCGCGAAAGTATATGCGTCCCCACCTCGCCCACATCATGAAAAAATTTTCTGCACTGTCTTTTCGGGACTATCTACATGGAATAATGGGCAAATTCTTCGCCAATACACCCTCTTCATCCTCCGACCACCGATTTTTGGCACGATCTCGAGCATCAAGCCAGCGATCACCTTGTTGAGTCCAAATTGGTGTAACAAATCAATTATTTTATCGAATTGTGCAGACCCCAAGCACTATTTTCTCAGAACCATGAAGCTCGAAGTTTTCTGCCTAGACTTGAATTTTCCCTTCATATAATATCTGTTTTTGTCTGTCTTGTTGCTCTACTCACTTAGCTGACTCGTTGTACAATTAGCAAATTTGGTGTTTAATTATGTATATGCTAAAAATCACTGCGTTGATCACGCTCTCTTGAGTGTGTTTCTCACAAATGCGTCGAGAATTATACCATCATTATTATTATTATAACTCAAGTTTCTTCTGTATAGCATTGCGATCACTGTGGCAGGAGTTTGGCGTGTCTTTGAAAATCCAATGCGCCCATGGATGTATGACGATCGGTCAGAGGCGTTCTCCCTCCGTTGCCTGCGATAAGCATATTTGTGGTGGTTTGTGTGTTGCCGTTTTCACTTTGAACGCCTCTAACAACTGCGGACAACGTGGAAGCATCAGTATCCGGCCTCCTCCAATGTATGAGTTCCAACAGCAGACCTGTAAGAGAAGATAACACGGAAAAGCTTGAGCCAAAGGGCCAGTAAGCTGTGCACACGAATCACACAAGCTAGAGCTAAAACAACGCCAACAAAACAGCGGCACGCCCTCTTATACAATACAAATCCAGCCCGTGCGTTTTTGCTGGTTTCGAGTGCGCGCTATCTAGATATATGTTAGATGACCTTGAAACGTTATTCCCCGGTTATCCTGAAAGTTTTCGATGTAAATTTTACACTCACATGAATGTAACGTCAAATTATAAGATTTTGCGGGTAGTTGCTGAGCGGATTTCTATATATATATGTATGCGTGAGTGTATATGAAGGGAATAAATTTTTTTTGCGGGTAGTTGCTGAGCGGATTTATATATATATATATATATGTATGCATGAGTGTATATGAAGGGAATAAATTTTTGTGTGGTAGCACAATTTCATATTCATGTGTGCCTATATATATATGATATATGTATATAATGTGTAATGTGCTTCACATATATGGGATATGGATATGTATGTATGTCGTATATATAATACACACAAAAATGTATAGTGTACCTGGTCCTGTATACGTATGATTTACACACATGCGTATACCTATGAGTATGTGTACGTGTGTTGAAAATGTGCGATTAGATGTAGATGCAGGAGTATATGACATCACATATATGTATTCCACAAAATGTGTAACGTATGTCGTGTGCATGTTATGTACGTCGTGTTTCTGTGCTCGTATATCTGCATTTATTCATTCAGCAGCCGTAAATATACTGATATTCACGTGTATATATTTAGGTGTATATAACTATGATATGTGCAGACATACACTGAAAGTATACGAAACTGCTTTTTCATATGCTTCAAACGTGTAATCCTATGCGTATACATATAAATATGCTTACATGCCTTGAAATTATACAAATACATTTGCGTGTATGTGCGCATATATATTCATTTATTTGTCGGAATAAATATTGGAAGTATATGCTATCTACATTCGTGCGTATACATGTATAACAATTACATATATACAGTGGACAAGTACACACAAGTGTATATACCTGCGTGTATGCACATGCATACACGTGCCCGTTAATAAGTGCTCACATACGTATATATGCATATCTATTTACAAATAGATGCACGCACCTAGCTGTCTGGCATACCCACGAAGGAACCAGCTGAAAAAGACTCAGTGAACCTCAGTTGTGTAACAAAAACAGCTACTGCGAGCCACACTGTAGGCGGCCCTAGTTGGCACCGTGGATTCCTTCAGGTAGCACTGGTAGGCGCCGTTTCCTCTTCCTTCTCCTTTCAGTTGGTCACGTTGTACGACCGACGTTTTCGGAATCCGCGCAGATTTAGACCGGTTGAGACTCCCTTAGCTTGGCACTTGAGCGGTGAAACCGATGGAAAACTTGACTGTACCGTACACTGTGGACGTTGTCTTCATCTGAACCCACTGATTCCTCCTTCTGAAAGCACATCTGACAAAAGTTGCAGTCTAGAGTTTTCAAGGCGCGCCGCCATTTGAAACCTTCCAGAACTTTCGTTTTGCACCACCTGAATGTGGTGTGGCTAGCAAACAACAAAGTGGTCCTGAGTTTATATGAGGCCCAACCGCTTTAATATGGGAGCCAAGTGTTCACGTGATACTAGTGCGCTTCATTAACGGCAGATTTCACAGCCTGCAGCAAATTATTGAACTGCCTTCTGTCTCCAGTGGTAATCATATTACGGTTCCATTGGTGAACGCGGTTCTTCTGGTAATCACCTAATCATGTCACCTGAAGATGACACCGACAGACATCACTCAGTCAAAGAAGCCGACAAAGTGCAGTGGCACTCTGTGGAAAAACTTCAGGTATTGCCCTCCAGTGTGCAGCTGAACGATGAACAATGAAGGCTGAGGTGGCGAAACTGTGAGCCAACATTTTGAGCATGCATTCGAAAACTGTCTTATAACTGGCGGTAACTTTATCCGGCATCGGTGAACAAGAAATTTGCACCCACCCCAGTTAGGCCAACTAAAATAGCATGTCATGGTAAGAAGTGACCATAATTTAACTGATGGGTAGCACCGCCTAGAATAACATCCCCGTACCTAGAACATAAGTGGAAAGCATTTCTAGGTACAAACACAAAAAACGCAGCGCCTTCTTGCAATTTACCAATTTCATAGTGATCACCCGGTTTGTTGTGACTTGTGCGTAGATTGCCTAAATCGTCTCGCCGCATTCTAATTCCATAGTTCTCGTTGACACACCATCTCTTCACAAACACTCTTAAAGTGGTTGATCATCTCACAGACATGTTTAGTGCTCGTCGCACTGAGTCGCTTTTTCCCAGGTACACAACTATCAGACGCGAAAAACAAAAGGCAGTTGAGGAAAGAGACCAAATCTTCATTCGATGGTACATACAAGCGGTCTCTGATAGCGCTATAAACAGCACCAGCACGCGAATTGGCTAGAGAGGCTAGAGGCCGGTCGTTGACGAGCGAGTCAACCGGGAGAATGTGAGGCGTGTCTTTCGGGTTCGCGCCACAGTCACCTGACATGCAGACAAACAATCGGACAGCATACGTCATGCGAGCTTTCTTAATGGTTGGGCACAATATGCAAGTATGAGTTTTTGGAACTGTTTTACACATCCTACCGCAGACAAGCCGATGGAATTTGCAGGTCGCTACACATGAATTCGTCATTGACAGCCGAACGTCTATTCCTGGGGTATACATTAGACCTACTAGCCTAAAATTCTCGGGAGTGTGCAAGGTAGGCCTTGTTGATTTGATACCCGTCAGTACGATAACGGCTGACGCATGATAGGTAACACTCATAGTCTACAAACTACGGTTTGTCGCATCATATTGATAAATAATCACTAAGATACATACGTGTGAATAGCTTGACGACAGTTCTACCCCTCCGTGTTTCTTAGCACTTTCAGCTGTCTGCGAAGTGTTAACGCGAGGGCCTGCGCAAGTTTCTCGCTGGAATTCGTGCATTGTCCAGCTATCTCTCGAAATTCGGTTACTCTACCCTGAATATTCTCTTAAATATGCATTCATCGTTCACCGCCATGCTGATCCCACATAGGGGAGTAATTTAACCATAATGGGCCATTCAAACACCACTTCCCTGCTAACACAATTAGGGGCGAATTAGGGAAAACCCCTATTTTCGTCTAATGGACCAATCCAGAGACCACTTAGGGACTTGTTAGGGATTTGGGACAAAAGCCCTAGAGAATCCCTAATATACGTAGCGTAGAAATATCCTGATTGGTACATTTTCCGTGCCCTAAATCACCCCTAAATTAACTCCAATTCACCCTAAATTAACCCGAATTTGTTCTAAATTACCCCAATTTCACCCTAAAATAACCCGATTTCCACCCAAAATACCCCAATTCACCCACAAATTAACCCGATTTACCCCAAACTCAACCCAATGTCACTCCTAAGTTGACCAAATTTCACCGAATTCCCGTCTAACTGAACCCGATTTAACCCAGAATATAACCCGAAACCGTGTAATTCACCGGGAACCTACCATATAACACTCAAAGTAGAACATAGCAGGAATGAACAGGGAAAATATATTGGAGTGACTGGAAAGAAAAACANGAACGGATTGTATTATGTCGGAAAAGCCTATCTTGTGACTTTCCCCGCAAGTGCCGTGGTCTGACAGACTTTAAGACCTGGAAGGCTACTGAATGCCGACAATTTTTATTGTACTTCGGACCGGTGGACTTGCGGAATATTTTGGACAGTATACCAACTTTTTAGATGTCTGCTGCTATATACATATTATCCCACTCCACATCCAGTGTTACTCATTATGACTTTGAGAAACAATTAATGCACGTATTTGTATAAAATTATCGTAAACTGTATGGTCAGGCAGAGATGGTGTACAATGTGCATTCGTTGGAACACCTTACGGATGATGTGGCCACATAGGGTTCATTGAATAACTTTTCTGCCTTTCCGTTTGAGTCTTTCATGTACAGATTGAAATCTGTGCTTAACGGGCCGACGCGTCCAGTGAGACAATTGCACAAACGTTTATTAGAAAGATCTGTTGCTGCTCCTGTCGGAGTCGTTCATTTTGATGTTGGTACACCCATCAGTTGGCCTACTGCATCTGGATGCGCAATGTTAACGAAGGGTTCCGTTTTGTTTACAACCACCCCACCCCCCCGAACAATGTGGCTCTTATTATTGACGTTCCCTGCATAGTTGTCGACATACTCAACCCTGATTCTGAAGATTGCACTGTGAGTTACCGTCCCTTTACTACGCTCCTACCTCTCTTCATCCACAGTTTCTCCTCTCACTATTTGCATATGTGCATTTTCAAAGACTTATCATCAAACATTTTGACAGCAAGTGCGTCTCGCTTTGATGCCAAAGGTTTGCTCTCCCAGTTTCATTCACGTCATGTGTACATACCCATTTTACACTCCTGTAAATAACGTCATTTGTAAATAAATACAGATTCCCTCGAGACTTACAGCATATAACTCATTTTGTTTCATCTATCACGTGTCAACCGAAACTGTTGATGAACTTTGACTTCAGGTGTACAGCGTTGTCACTTTTCTGGAGGATGGTGAACCTTGCTGCGCAGTGCTCAGTTCCACGTGGATAGAGGGCGGCGTAGCATCGTGACCAAATTACCCCTCTCTCCAGTTCACCTCAGCTGTGCGGGACCTTTGGGTTTCCCCGCCTGACTCTGCGAAGATATCAGTGAGGGTAATCATCACAACAGGTAATGATTTCATGATTATGTCTTGTGTTTCTAGGCCACTACTTGCAAGCACGTCGTCATGCCAAGAAGGCAGAAGTCACATCCGATGTGGATTCATGCGACGTAACTGTGTGCATTGGAAAACGGAGTCAAAAGGCCAGGAAATACCGATGTGCCTTTGAATCCTGTTGGTTAATAGCAAGCTTCCTACGGAACTTCTGTCACAGTCATCATCCGAGTACTCCGATAGCTGTTCGCCCGTGAGTGCTACTGGTGCCACAACAGCACGGTATCCAGCGTTCGTCTTAGAGGCAGGTGGCTCTTCGGGAAAGCAGAAGTTCCACAAACTAGCGCCTTCCATTCAACACGTTCCAGTCACCCTTTTCCGCAGACGCGATGCTTCCTCCCTGGGCATCCCCACACCCCACCGTCCCAGCTGTCTCACTGCAGCCCCTGGTCCAGCGGTTACTCCAAGCCGGCCTCGTTCAGCCGTCCCACTTCATCTTCCCGCCCACTTTTTGACTTTTTTCCAATCATTTGTCCTCTTAATCCCGCGTCACCGCAAAGGTTGCCACAGCCGTCCACAAGTTCATCCGTGGCACCTCTGGTAACATCTTCACCATTAAATGACACTACTGTTTTCTCACAACTATCAACGATGATGCAAATGCTGCAGGAATTACTGAAGGATATGGCCGTTTTGAAGAAACGTCTCCAGCAACGTCGACTATTCCCCGATTTGGACATTCAGGGTGAAGCTGTTCGTGAAATTCGCGCACATGCTCTACCCGTGAACACTGCAGCTGCTATCCGTGAGCTGGAAGACAATCTTCAGAGAAAAACATTTCGAGGAATTGTGGCAAGTATACAAGTAATACTTCGAACACTGTTAGATGGATAATCTGATATCCATGAGTGCTCCGTCTGCGAGGCTATTGCTTCGCCGTTGCATGTGGGAGACCATTGGATCCCAGCTAGCCGTGGAAATGACTTACGCTGGATGAAGAAATAAAATTTCCTTCAAGGACTCCATCTTCCGGCGTGTAATAGAAGGTTAGTACAGTGTAAAGGTAATCCAATGTACCTCGAACACAGAAGCATTCCTATCCCAAGAGATGGACACAGAAGCCGGGTGAAATGAACTTCAAAAGTGGATGCGGTGTTGGTTTTATGGCGCCCGTGACTGTGGAGGGAAGTTTCGAATAAGAAAGCCACCAAGAAGAGATGAAGTAGCATCGAATGAAATATGAAACTGATTTTCAACCGCGTTCAGTTGGGCACACCCTAGGTCTTAATCAATTGTTCTATCACTTGCTATGAGGACAGGTTTGGAACCAATAAGGGTGACGTGAATGGGATATCAATGAGCTTCGACCTGTGAAACTACGTGTTGTCTGTTGGTGTATCGTGCGTTTCAGCATGAGTGTAATTTTCAACCGCGTTCAGTTGTGCACACACATGTTCTTAATCAATTGTTCTATCGCTTGCTACGCGATCGATTCAGTAAGCGACCACTTTCATTGTTCATATGAATATGGTTTACCATTGATGTGAACTGTAGTTTGTTCATGTTTTGCTTTGCCATTATTTGGAAGCCGTTCTTTCAATGCATACCTTTCCTATTCTCCAGCAAACGGAACCCCGTGGGGATCGATTATTTGTCAACGAGAACATCCGATTGTGTTTTTCTTTCCAGTCACTCCAATATATTTTCCCTGTTCATTCCTGCTATGTTCTACTTTGAGTGTTATATGGTAGGTTCCCGGTGAATTACACGGTTTCGGGTTATATTCTGGGTTAAATCGGGTTCAGTTAGACGGGAATTCGGTGAAATTTGGTCAACTTAGGAGTGACATTGGGTTGAGTTTGGGGTAAATCGGGTTAATTTGTGGGTGAATT
This sequence comes from Paragonimus westermani, assembly GCA_008508345.1. Classification (NCBI taxonomy): domain Eukaryota; kingdom Metazoa; phylum Platyhelminthes; class Trematoda; order Plagiorchiida; family Troglotrematidae; genus Paragonimus; species Paragonimus westermani. The sequence continues at coordinate 22,039 of QNGE01006259.1, read as the reverse complement.
GGGGTATTTTGGGTGGAAATCGGGTTATTTTAGGGTGAAATTGGGGTAATTTAGAACAAATTCGGGTTAATTTAGGGTGAATTGGAGTTAATTTAGGGGTGATTTAGGGCACGGAAAATGTACCAATCAGGATATTTCTACGCTACGTATATTAGGGATTCTCTAGGGCTTTTGTCCCAAATCCCTAACAAGTCCCTAAGTGGTCTCTGGATTGGTCCATTAGACGAAAATAGGGGTTTTCCCTAATTCGCCCCTAATTGTGTTAGCAGGGAAGTGGTGTTTGAATGGCCCATTATGGTTAAATTACTCCCCTATGTGGGATCAGCATGGCGGTGAACGATGAATGCATATTTAAGAGAATATTCAGGGTAGAGTAACCGAATTTCGAGAGATAGCTGGACAATGCACGAATTCCAGCGAGAAACTTGCGCAGGCCCTCGCGTTAACACTTCGCAGACAGCTGAAAGTGCTAAGAAACACGGAGGGGTAGAACTGTCGTCAAGCTATTCACACGTATGTATCTTAGTGATTATTTATCAATATGATGCGACAAACCGTAGTTTGTAGACTATGAGTGTTACCTATCATGCGTCAGCCGTTATCGTACTGACGGGTATCAAATCAACAAGGCCTACCTTGCACACTCCCGAGAATTTTAGGCTAGTAGGTCTAATGTATACCCCAGGAATAGACGTTCGGCTGTCAATGACGAATTCATGTGTAGCGACCTGCAAATTCCATCGGCTTGTCTGCGGTAGGATGTGTAAAACAGTTCCAAAAACTCATACTTGCATATTGTGCCCAACCATTAAGAAAGCTCGCATGACGTATGCTGTCCGATTGTTTGTCTGCATGTCAGGTGACTGTGGCGCGAACCCGAAAGACACGCCTCACATTCTCCCGGTTGACTCGCTCGTCAACGACCGGCCTCTAGCCTCTCTAGCCAATTCGCGTGCTGGTGCTGTTTATAGCGCTATCAGAGACCGCTTGTATGTACCATCGAATGAAGATTTGGTCTCTTTCCTCAACTGCCTTTTGTTTTTCGCGTCTGATAGTTGTGTACCTGGGAAAAAGCGACTCAGTGCGACGAGCACTAAACATGTCTGTGAGATGATCAACCACTTTAAGAGTGTTTGTGAAGAGATGGTGTGTCAACGAGAACTATGGAATTAGAATGCGGCGAGACGATTTAGGCAATCTACGCACAAGTCACAACAAACCGGGTGATCACTATGAAATTGGTAAATTGCAAGAAGGCGCTGCGTTTTTTGTGTTTGTACCTAGAAATGCTTTCCACTTATGTTCTAGGTACGGGGATGTTATTCTAGGCGGTGCTACCCATCAGTTAAATTATGGTCACTTCTTACCATGACATGCTATTTTAGTTGGCCTAACTGGGGTGGGTGCAAATTTCTTGTTCACCGATGCCGGATAAAGTTACCGCCAGTTATAAGACAGTTTTCGAATGCATGCTCAAAATGTTGGCTCACAGTTTCGCCACCTCAGCCTTCATTGTTCATCGTTCAGCTGCACACTGGAGGGCAATACCTGAAGTTTTTCCACAGAGTGCCACTGCACTTTGTCGGCTTCTTTGACTGAGTGATGTCTGTCGGTGTCATCTTCAGGTGACATGATTAGGTGATTACCAGAAGAACCGCGTTCACCAATGGAACCGTAATATGATTACCACTGGAGACAGAAGGCAGTTCAATAATTTGCTGCAGGCTGTGAAATCTGCCGTTAATGAAGCGCACTAGTATCACGTGAACACTTGGCTCCCATATTAAAGCGGTTGGGCCTCATATAAACTCAGGACCACTTTGTTGTTTGCTAGCCACACCACATTCAGGTGGTGCAAAACGAAAGTTCTGGAAGGTTTCAAATGGCGGCGCGCCTTGAAAACTCTAGACTGCAACTTTTGTCAGATGTGCTTTCAGAAGGAGGAATCAGTGGGTTCAGATGAAGACAACGTCCACAGTGTACGGTACAGTCAAGTTTTCCATCGGTTTCACCGCTCAAGTGCCAAGCTAAGGGAGTCTCAACCGGTCTAAATCTGCGCGGATTCCGAAAACGTCGGTCGTACAACGTGACCAACTGAAAGGAGAAGGAAGAGGAAACGGCGCCTACCAGTGCTACCTGAAGGAATCCACGGTGCCAACTAGGGCCGCCTACAGTGTGGCTCGCAGTAGCTGTTTTTGTTACACAACTGAGGTTCACTGAGTCTTTTTCAGCTGGTTCCTTCGTGGGTATGCCAGACAGCTAGGTGCGTGCATCTATTTGTAAATAGATATGCATATATACGTATGTGAGCACTTATTAACGGGCACGTGTATGCATGTGCATACACGCAGGTATATACACTTGTGTGTACTTGTCCACTGTATATATGTAATTGTTATACATGTATACGCACGAATGTAGATAGCATATACTTCCAATATTTATTCCGACAAATAAATGAATATATATGCGCACATACACGCAAATGTATTTGTATAATTTCAAGGCATGTAAGCATATTTATATGTATACGCATAGGATTACACGTTTGAAGCATATGAAAAAGCAGTTTCGTATACTTTCAGTGTATGTCTGCACATATCATAGTTATATACACCTAAATATATACACGTGAATATCAGTATATTTACGGCTGCTGAATGAATAAATGCAGATATACGAGCACAGAAACACGACGTACATAACATGCACACGACATACGTTACACATTTTGTGGAATACATATATGTGATGTCATATACTCCTGCATCTACATCTAATCGCACATTTTCAACACACGTACACATACTCATAGGTATACGCATGTGTGTAAATCATACGTATACAGGACCAGGTACACTATACATTTTTGTGTGTATTATATATACGACATACATACATATCCATATCCCATATATGTGAAGCACATTACACATTATATACATATATCATATATATATAGGCACACATGAATATGAAATTGTGCTACCACACAAAAATTTATTCCCTTCATATACACTCATGCATACATATATATATATATATATAAATCCGCTCAGCAACTACCCGCAAAAAAAATTTATTCCCTTCATATACACTCACGCATACATATATATATAGAAATCCGCTCAGCAACTACCCGCAAAATCTTATAATTTGACGTTACATTCATGTGAGTGTAAAATTTACATCGAAAACTTTCAGGATAACCGGGGAATAACGTTTCAAGGTCATCTAACATATATCTAGATAGCGCGCACTCGAAACCAGCAAAAACGCACGGGCTGGATTTGTATTGTATAAGAGGGCGTGCCGCTGTTTTGTTGGCGTTGTTTTAGCTCTAGCTTGTGTGATTCGTGTGCACAGCTTACTGGCCCTTTGGCTCAAGCTTTTCCGTGTTATCTTCTCTTACAGGTCTGCTGTTGGAACTCATACATTGGAGGAGGCCGGATACTGATGCTTCCACGTTGTCCGCAGTTGTTAGAGGCGTTCAAAGTGAAAACGGCAACACACAAACCACCACAAATATGCTTATCGCAGGCAACGGAGGGAGAACGCCTCTGACCGATCGTCATACATCCATGGGCGCATTGGATTTTCAAAGACACGCCAAACTCCTGCCACAGTGATCGCAATGCTATACAGAAGAAACTTGAGTTATAATAATAATAATGATGGTATAATTCTCGACGCATTTGTGAGAAACACACTCAAGAGAGCGTGATCAACGCAGTGATTTTTAGCATATACATAATTAAACACCAAATTTGCTAATTGTACAACGAGTCAGCTAAGTGAGTAGAGCAACAAGACAGACAAAAACAGATATTATATGAAGGGAAAATTCAAGTCTAGGCAGAAAACTTCGAGCTTCATGGTTCTGAGAAAATAGTGCTTGGGGTCTGCACAATTCGATAAAATAATTGATTTGTTACACCAATTTGGACTCAACAAGGTGATCGCTGGCTTGATGCTCGAGATCGTGCCAAAAATCGGTGGTCGGAGGATGAAGAGGGTGTATTGGCGAAGAATTTGCCCATTATTCCATGTAGATAGTCCCGAAAAGACAGTGCAGAAAATTTTTTCATGATGTGGGCGAGGTGGGGACGCATATACTTTCGCGAGGAATGCACGGACCTCTCGACCGGATGTCAATCTTCGCTCAAATTCCTAAGAATTTCGAGGAGCCCGCGATATGCACAACCACTGCGGAATTTTGAGAGTCTGGGCGGGGTGGGATGTTTTTTCGCACGTGATGTATCAGTGAAACCAAGAATGAATAGAGGAATTATGCGATAAACGGGATAACGTGAAACTAACTATGTGAGCCATGACGAACAATAGAACATGTGACATTCTGACATACCCTCCTATGTGACGTTAATAGCATTGTGTTGATTGAAGAAATATATACCACATGCGAACAGCTGCTATTGAATAACGCGAAAGGAGATCGATTATAAGCTATTCCTAGTGTACGATTATTGCCGGATTTAGATGTCTATTATCTTTGTACAGACGGTATATAGAATGAGAAGAATGTTTGAAAACACCAAGAGGTTTTCGAGTGGTCTATCAGGGGATGAAAAGGAAGAGTTGCGGCTCGAGGTTAGTATGCAGTCATGAGACAGAAAGATTGTTTTTTTTAACGATTTAAGGATGTCCAGCTTTTGCATGGTGGTGTACAACACACACACAAGCTATCAACAAGTATGGGGTAAGAGTGTGCCAGGTTGTT
>QNGE01006259.1:0-13791 GCA_008508345.1 Paragonimus westermani | reverse complement strand
CCCACTTGGCGACAATCAAAAGTGCGCCAAGTCAAAAGTGCGTGGAAATTTTGAGTGCATTAAACAACGCTCGACAAGCCCAGGTCAAACGACCCTGAATAATAGAGGACTAGGTGGGTCGTCAGAAGGGGAACAAACATCTGGCGTGTGCAGTTAAATGCACGGCTCATAAAAGTGGCGCTGAGTTCATATCTGGTCTCCCGTAGCAGGCGTACACAGAATCATGCGTACAGAACAGACAAGCGATAAAACATGGTTGCAGCCGGGATCCCTAGAGAAGTCACACGATCGCTGGTCACTGAAGCGCATATATCTTGCTATTGATGTGGAGTTTTGGTCAAACACTCTGGATCTGTCTGTCTTGCTACCGTTGTTTACTACGAAAGTGCCCGTGTCTGATAAGAGAGGAATTCTACTTTTGATCCTTGCCTCCGTCAGAGAAGTTCTGGCGACTGATCCCAGTAAACCTGATATTTTTGAGTGCCTTTGTTCTAGGAATTTTTTGAGGCGGTGCCTTGGCTGACGAATGAAATCAAGAATTACTAGGAGATGTAGGTTTATCTTTAACCTTGAGATTGCCTGAAGAATTCTGAATACATCCACCGTCAACAGTAGCAAACTTGGTTTGCTTGTTGGTGTCTATCTCGATGGAAAGTGTGACGACGTTATCAGCTGAGATTTTATGGTCTGGATGGACCACGCAACAATCAAGACCGCCCGTCAAATCAACAGGTTAAACATTTGTGTTACTGGAGCTTTCTGTCTGAATAATCAGCGTGCGCCAGACTACTCTTTAGACGGAGCTGAACTGTAAAGCAGTTCTGCCTACTTAGTAACCTGTACGTTTCATACATCAGATTCTAGAGATACCCGTAAGTCAATTAAAATTGACTCAATTCTGGCAGTCTTCCCGGGCACTGAGTTTTCCTGAACCCAGTGATACATATAGTATTCCGTTTCTGAACCCTCCTTAAGATAAGGACGATCGGTCTGTACGTTCTTTTGTAGAGCTGGGCAACTTGTGGAGGTGAACGCAATGGTTTCGCCTCACGGAGAATGATTCCCCGAATTTTTCGCAACTTTGAATGTTGTTCGTGTCCTTTCGCCTATGACAGCACAATTTGCAAACAAACTCCAATCGTCTGCCAACCTGGCTTCCAGGTCTTGTTGACTTGCTGACACAGTGAGTTTTGTGTAATCAAGGTAATAGTCAGTATAATCCAGGTGATAACGTACATGACATTGTTCTCGTTGGCACTGAACAGCAAGTTATTTTTTAAGGTCCAACAATTCAGGCAGTTCATAACGTTTTATGACCCATCACATCTTCCGGGTACGCCAGAATTCGCCAGAGCCTTTTGTCCTCAGCGATTTGGCTATACTGGATAGTTCAAGAACAAGAAGACTATAACGAGAGTCCTGATAGTGAACCCTGTGGAGCACTATTATTGGTTCTGAACCATTCTGACAGCCGTCCATTCGCCTTAAAGTTGAATCTACATTCAATCCGAATGCCACCTGGCGGGATGAGTAAACACGAACCGAATCCACAATTATTCAGTCCTTGAATCGGTATGCTATAATCAGCCATACCAAAGAATACACAAAAGCAAGGATAAACCACATCTATCACCAATCCAACATCTGAACATCATGAGCAATTCACAGATTCGACAATCCCTTTTGAGTGCCGTTTTTCTCCTGCGTGATGAAATTGATATCTTTAACCTTGGCCTGGAGAGAGTCATCTAATAAGCTTTCCACCAGTTTATGGGCCATCAAAATCAGTGCTACGAGTCAGTTACAACAGTTTATCATAGTTGAGCAATATCACCGTTGCAGAGAAGTGGCGCGTGCCACAGATCTCCCATCTGAATACTAAATCCGCAGGGAAAACGAGTTTATGTGCGATCGGTTTTACCTACGTGTAACACCAAATCCTGCTGGCACAAGAATACAGAATAAAAACAGCCACCGTCACTCCTTTCGGTCTAATCGAATCTCAGCGCATGCTCTCCGTTTTTCTGATACTCCGCACAGACCTTCTGGCGTTTGAACACTGATTTCTCCTAAGGGTTAGGTTACGTCTACGAGCGTATATACTACATCTGCATGGTCAGCTCTTCCGCAAAAGACCACGTTAGTCACCTCCGAAAGCTATTCATGTCCGATGTCATGCAGATTTAATATCAAAGGAGCAAAATTTATGACCTATTAGGCTTCGTTGAGGGGTTCTGGGCCACAACGACAAAATGTGGACGGGAGTAATCCGCTCGGCTCTGAAGTCCAGGACATCGTGTTTTACCCCATATGTGACGTGACATCCAGGATCCACGACCCCAATGGATTCACGAAATACTACCTCAAACTGCACCCAACGTATGCATCTCTAGAATAATCCACTTACATGTGGTGGAAGCCCCTTGCAGTGATATACAGCCTACAACGACTTAAGGTCACGTTCACCCCCTTGTCCAGGTTGCGCTGTCAGAGACTAGACGCAACATTTCTGTCACCGCAGACTCATTATACACAGCTATAGTTAGCAGGAAATCAGAGCATGCTGCTTTCTTTCTGCCGATTTTCGACGAAGACGAAGTTGGGTCCAGCGTTTTCGGCTGAAAACCGTTAGCTGTAATCAACGTTGCTGGCCGTTTGCACCTCAAGATGGATAGCCGTAATCGTGTTAATTTCCAGGAAAACAAAAGTATGATGTGTCCTAAGGAATTACCTCGCCATACATCCACCTAGGTAATTCTGACAACTAGAGTGTACAGTTCAGTCTTCCGCAAGTGTGGGCGATACTTCTGGTGCTGTAAACTTTGCCGCGGTTGGTATGTCAACTATGTAGCGCGTATACTGTTAGTGACTTGGTACCGCGTGGCAGTATGCTCGCGATGCGGCTGTCCTATGGCTTACTCACGTATGAGTTGGAGAGCAACAAAATACCACGAGGCGGTCGGCAACTTTAACTAGCACCATGGTGTGTAGCAGCTCGCCTGGATAGCTTAGCTCACGTTGTCTCACCCCCTGTGAACTCCATTTCCCAAATCACCGTACAACCTGCCACACTCTGAAGTGTGCGCATAGCTGAAACTGGTATGAAATCGGCTTACCAGGTCCAACGCGAGTCATGTTGGGACGTCTTTCATTGGTCGATTCCTTGCATGCCAACGCTGCAGGGTCGGTCGACATACAGGCATCCAGCCGGGATCTTCCTTAACTTCAATTGGTCACCCCAGGTAAGTCCAACTTGCCCACACAAAACCACTTCCATTTTATCGAAACCACACTGGCCTCCTCATGTGCCTCCACCGACTATAGTGAAGCAGAGAAATGAGTCAACAGTGGAACAAGGCAACTACAGTGACTCACAGCAACCGTCCAGGAAAGACTGCACCACACTATATCAGCTTTGTGGGGGTGAAGTTTCACCCTCGATAACAGAAAAATTCCGGCGATTCCGCGATTGTATGCAACGAGCGGACGACCGACGAATGTCCTCACGGCCCAGTGTGCGATGCGGGCTGGCAACCTGGGATAAGTTTCGTGCATCTCACACCAGGCAGACAGGATTTGTCTCCGATTCACTGTGTTACTTGTCCGTACATCTGCTAAGCCGATTGAACGCTGGTACTCTATATATTTAATATTCACACGCACGCTTTCATAGTGTATAATCACACCTGATTATTTACAGACGTGAATTTATTGACACATGCAGATATCACTTCTTTAGAACACTTCTTTATGTAGTACATGTATCTGTGAATAACACAGACAGTAACGACGTTCGTTTTTGTATACATCAATTTTCCCCCGAAAGATTAGACTGGATGGAACAGCTACCTCGCTTATAATACTGAGATTCTCTTGACGGCACAATTACCATTGACATTACTGAGAGCGAAATAAATTCGAATGGGTGAGAGACAACGAACTCTTACAAAGGGTCACCGGAGGTTGTCCGTTCGCTTAGCAAAAATGTCGCTGCCACTCGCATTTCTGATTAGTGGTTCATAATTCTTTTACTGACGTATCAAATGGTTTGTGGTGCTGATGGTGAATCGTGGATTCAAGAGTAGGGTTCATCCGAGGAATTGGGTGGTGATTGCACCACTACCACCAGAGTGTGGTATGTTCAGCAACTGTCGGGACGTAATATTGACGGAGTGCTCAACTTACTGGCGTTATCTTCAGCGACCGCGAGGTTTGCTACAAACAGCAATGATCAACACTGCGCCAATTGATGATGCAAGCCAGGTTACCGGTGGTCAGCGTAGACCCACCGTTATGAGCGAGATCCTAAATTTAATATTCACCGATGGTGGTTGAGAAATCCGTCTACAAATATGTGTGCAACATGAAGGCAGCAAACCGTAGTGAACCCACAATTTCCCGTCCAAAACTGCCTCTAGTCGAGAAACCGATCGTCCAAACAAAATGAATAGAAACTTTTCCGATAATTCAGAGGTGGCTTTCAATATAACTTGACCTGCTTGGCCTTCACTCCTGTCCAGTGGCGGTTCAGTGATCTCAAGTACCAGTTTTAGTAACTACCGCTCAGTTTCCCCCCTTAGTAATGTTTGTAGGCCACCATGCACCTTATGAATACCTAGTATATTCTCCCCGTTGCGCGCTTCGGGGGGAACAAAGTGGCTTCTCGGACCCGTGTCCCGATTCAATTAGGGGACAATTAGCGGGTAAAGTCGTGCTGTTCTTGGAACCATTCTTTGATTCCGTCTATCTCAAGGCGGAAGAACGGAGTTCTGTCGAGCACACTTTCGTTCCACGGTGGATCCAACCTGTCTTTCTAGAGGTTTAGAAGGCGCACTCAGTGAAATCAGCAAGCCAGTAACCTGCCCGCATTCATATGTAGTCACCTGTACAAGTCCGACAAACTGGCTCAGGAAAGCTCCCGGTGTGCATCCAGTAAAAGTTTACTGGGCTTTCCATCTTTTCTGAACCACAAATAACGTTGCTAGACGATCATACTCGTTTGTTTTTCGCTACAGCGATTGATGCTGAACCTTGCACTCGTGTATGGTCCAGCTTATAGCAGTAAACTCACTGTCAGTTTCGCGATCCGCTCCAAAACACAACCCGGAGTACAGCTTTAGAAACAGGAAATTTATTTTGACGACTTTTAAATTCCAAAAGAAAACTGCGTTCAAATTTATTCTCTATGAAATATTCCTTCGTCTGCAACAAGCTCCAATTTGCAATTACAATCCGTAAGAATATATATCAAGTTAGACGAAACTTGTAAAGTTCCCTGACAATAACAAATGTCCTACCTATTCTCAAACTCTGTCTTCCTGAGAAGGATATCTTTGAAAACCGACCTAGTAACACTTGGGGGGAACCCTCTGTGCCGCGTGATGTTGCGTCGCATACCTCTCGAACTACTCAAATCTACCAGTTTAACCGTTATAGCAGGATAGACTTTGTGCATAGTTATGCTTAAAACTTGCTCTTGAACAAAGATGCACATCTATGACCAACACATGTGTACGCCAACATACATACGTCCGTTTGTAATAACTCAATCATCCTGCTGTGCGCTTATCTTACGCTTAATGGTAGTCTGCTGCGTGTAGTTACTGGCAACTGTGCAAGAGCTGCGTATGCTAACTGTTTAGAAAACTACCTAACCTGTTTGTTCCACATGACTGCATAAATATCTCGCGTTACTATTCGTGTTTTTTCCCTTGATCTTTGCGTTGTCGAACATCCTTTCCACTCTGTATATCGGGTGTATAGAGCAAATTGACGCTTTGCACCGGAGAAAGCTGTTCACCGGTCTATTTTCTGCGTTATACGATAACAAGTGCTTGTTGGTGCTACATAGGGACACAGTCGTTAATTTCCAGAAAATCTCACGCGAACATTTCACGTTCTTTCACTGCTCACGTAATTCTGCATGTACCTAACGCGAGAAAACGTTCCGCAAATATCAAACATTCAAAATTCCTATTGGTCGGGCAATTCCCAAGGTTTGCAAAATTCCGTCGACTCTAAGCAATTTATGAAATTTTTCCAGGCGTCCGCCCATTTTTCTGCGAAAGCATGTGCTTTCATATCTCCCCTCGTCTCAGAAATTTTTTTGTGCGTTTGCTCGAAGCCATTCTTATAAAATAATGACGAAATTCCTAGACTTTTCTCTTTGTCATCCTCACACCGCCTCTTTCCGTTGCGACCTTGATTATTAGATCAGTCGGCTTCTTGCAAGACGTAGATTGGTGCGACTACAGAACATTTTTCCAAATTTTGGAGTCCATGAGAACTACCATTCTAGGAGCATCGGTCTCAGGCCTTGTCATAAACTGGATTTTTCTATCTCATTATTGCCTTTTTTGCAGCTTTATCCAAAAAAATAGTCCTCCCACCACTATCAATTATGCGTATGGCGTGCATTTATTTGTGTCGCCCCAAATTACTTACATTGGTCGCGTTCACCTGAACGTGTTCCCCACGGATACGTTGAGGAAGATTTTATTATTACATACATGTATATCTGCACAAATGCGGATTGATTTCCATTTGCGAGTTTCAATGAATGCTAGGTCCACATTCATCACCACTAAAAGCCCGGTATCCCTAACATATTTGATAGAAAGGCAGACGGCAAAATTTTTGGGTCTTGCAGCTGAGGTAATCTAATTTGAAACCAGCGGCGCAATTTCCATACGCATTGCACGCGTTCTCGATGTTATCTTTAAAATGTGCTGCGTCATATAGACCGCATATCTTAAAAATATTCACAACATGGTTCATAACCCATGACTGTACATCTCCAGGTTGGGTCGTAGAAGTGGCCCAAGTCCAGTTATGAGACGGTGCGATGAACGCTGCAGGGCGTTGTATCTGAAGAAACATCTGTCCGTTCCCGATGGTGTTGGCGGAGTTGGCACTCAGAGAATGTGCAACTCATCTGGGCTTTTAACTACATCACCGGGGGGTCTGCAGAAAGGGCAAACACTTGGTCCTCAAAATTAGCATTCATATAAGGGTACTGTAAGGCTATAGTGCGTTTTCTGTCTACTAATTTTTGTTATCTACAGTCGCATCCGTGGCAGCGGTTCACGCTTTTTTCTCCGACAGACTCTTCCATATAGACGCAATGGTGTGGCCCCCCATGACGTTAGTAACAAATGAGAGTGGCTTACCATGTGACGTGTGTAACAAAGCGGCGCAAAGTTCACGAGGTGGTACATCATTTAAGAACAACCGAGCGTGTTGCACGTCGGCCATTTTCAGACGTCCCGCTCCACTAGACTGTGCCATTCAAGTTCTGCTCGAATTAATGAATGAGTTATCCGTTAACCAAACACTTCGACACATCTGAAAAAGAAAAAAGATTACACCAGTGGTAAACAAGTTTACTGCGAAAGTAAAACCCGATTGCGGGCATCAGAGGGTTTAAATTTCCGAAAGCTCAACAACAAAAACTCTGCATAACATCACTGTTTCCATCATATAGCGTACAAATAACACCAAGAACATTATAAGCAATATCAGTATCGCCAGGTCACTCACAGCAGCGTATTAAACAGCCAAAAATGATTGGTTATTGATTTCATAATGAATTCGGTTGCGATGCCAAGACTATTCTCTTTTGAACTGCACGCTGATAGTGTAATGGATTTCAAAAATGCCCCAGAAAGTGTGAAGCACTTAAGGTTAGTTGTGCAGACTTATCTGTGCAATCGGTGCGTTCAAGATACCTAAGGTAGCCGGCCAGCAAAGCGTATTTAGCAGCGTCTCGATGCAAATGCTTCCAGCAATGTAAGTTCAATGCTTCTTCATCTCGTTACGATTGGCCGCAAGCGGCCGCGCGGCTGTAAAACCAACAGAGCTGACAAACATTGCATATCATCTAACCTATCTGGTGCCGCACAACATGGGTACTGTGAAACGGAATCGAAACTAAGAGGACGCACGCAGTACGTTTTAAAACTGCGCCTAATCACTCTTCCTCTCTATTGTATTGCAGAGCCAGTGGCTTGTACAGTCGCCAAGATAGGGACCCCAACTGAGGACACACTGACTGATTGAACCGCAGCGTAATGTCCTATATCATTTTTACCTTTTCCTTACTTTTTTAGTAGTTATGTGTTCTCCATAAACAGTTACAGACAGGCCCTTGTTCTTCCTCCTTAAAACGAAAGTGTGGCGTGAGAAGTACAATTACCGAGGTAAAAAGAGAAGTGGCATGATGAAGTGCAGAGGTGTCGGAAAAGAAAGGAATACCAGGATTATATAAGAATTGTGTCGAGATAGAAGTAAGTGTAAAAAATTCAAGAAGACGGGCAGAAGACACGCAGGCACTCTATCTACCCTGGCGACATCAGCACCAGCCGATTTGTAGAGGGTTTGGAGCACCGGGGACTGTGCTTTATGAAGAGGGGGTTTGCGTAATTTGCAACCAAAACCAGCGAGCCTGCACGGATTGGATGTGAGTTGTGTAACGGGGCGTGCTGCTGTTTGTCGGTGTAGTTTCAACTTACGTTTGTGTAAGTCGTGTACATGGCTTATTAGGCCTCCAGTTCATGCTTGTTCGTATTGTTTTCCTTTTCAGGACTGCCGTTCGAACCCCTACTTCGAAAGAACTTTGCTGCCCTGTGCCTCAATATTGCTCCAGATTCGGACCACATGTGCTACAGACAGTCAGAGCAAAAGCGGCTGGTCTGCATGTTACAGGTACACTCATGAAATCTTTAATATTTCCCATAACTTTTCGACCTAACTGTCTGGGTGAACCATCGGACCAATGCTGAGCAGAAGCTGCCTAAACCGAATAGCTTTCTAATGGTCTAACTTTTCAATGATGATTCATTTTCTAGGATAGTCACGCTCGAGGTGATTATGACACAGACTGACTAGACCATCTACCTGCCCTAAAACGCCACGTATTAATCTCGCGCAGTTCTCGTCAGGACCTGAGCATCACGATGAAACGGCCATGAAAAATTAAAGGTACTTATGGTCTAACAAGAAGATCTGTCTCATCAATCGACAATGTTCCAAATAGGCGAACCACCTGAATAGTGCTCCAGTTGCTGATGTGATCCGAGTAGCTCGTCGCAACTAATTTTCTGGTCAGGTTGTGTCGAAAAAGTGATTCTCCTGGCTCATTGTAAACTTCTTCCGTCCGTGGTTGCCGCTCTGCTGTCTGACACGCTTTCTGAAGGTACGAATAGCAACAGACTCCACCATACAGTCTAGTAATACTGCTACAGATGCCTCTTTTGAGGGCGCACGATAAGGTAGTCTATCAAAATTCAAATAGTAGTGGCCGTCAACTTCCGTGTGAGGAATAAATATTGAGTACATCGTAGCTGCCTGTGACGCATCTGTAAAATACACGCAGCCAGTGTTCGAATCTAACTTTCAAAGGGTTTTAGGCCCCGTGGCATATGTAAAAGCACCATCGTGTTGGCCTTAATTTGTTGCCCACTGCAAGACATTCATTCCTCCCCTGCTTCGTCACATGCATCTTTTAACTCACATTTCCCCAACAATAACAGCATGACAGTCACCCGAATGAATGGCTCAGTAATGTCATAGGGCATAAAGGATCAAAAGGTGAGGTTGTCTTTGACTTGATTTCTTCCTGCGTTGTTTGTTAGCGAGACAGCACAGCAGCCCAGTTTTTTCAGCTTCAGTCACTGACAAGGTCAAGGCACGTCTTTACATCTCGCTTCTCTTATCACCTAACTCATCATGCCTCACATTTGTTCGTCAAAATGAAAGGTGTCCAGTACTTTGGAATTTCCAAGATCCCCCTCAATGATATAAACAGGCCCACATGAAACATGCAGGTGAGTTCAAACACTACCAGCTTTAACCTCACTCCCTACAGACAGAAGTGAACTTTCAACATAGAGCGTACAAAGCGATCAAACTAGGGTGCTGTTCTGACCGGAGAACGTTCAGCAAATCAGAGCTCACACGCAATCTGCTGCAACCAGAACTGTGGTCGATTGCGCCAACCAATCCAGGACAGCCGCTTATTGCCAAAACAAATCATTTAAGGGAAGGACATTGAAAGAGTCACTTAAGAGCCTGTCGGAGTTGGACAACTAACCTACTTGGGTCCAAGTCATGGAACGTGGTAACGAACAAAACTGCCTGCTTGCCGCCGGGTGATGACCGGTTTTGTAAACACTGTTGGTTCCCCACAGAGAGGACATCTTTTTAATAGTGTGATTGCTTGCGATTGCTCTGACCATTTGTGTCATGATAGTCTTGACAACGTAGTCAAACACGCGGCAGACATTATCAACCGCTGACTGAAGTAATTTAGAACGAACCTATAGCTCACGGTTTACGATAACCCTGCTGTAACAATACACGTCTGCTCGTTGAGTTACGCGTAGCCCAAAAACGGATCCCAAAAATGANATTTAGATGTCTATTATCTTTGTACAGACGGTATATAGAATGAGAAGAATGTTTGAAAACACCAAGAGGTTTTCGAGTGGTCTATCAGGGGATGAAAAGGAAGAGTTGCGGCTCGAGGTTAGTATGCAGTCATGAGACAGAAAGATTGTTTTTTTTAACGATTTAAGGATGTCCAGCTTTTGCATGGTGGTGTACAACACACACACAAGCTATCAACAAGTATGGGGTAAGAGTGTGCCAGGTTGTTCTAATAAATACTCACTCTCACGGATACCCCGGCTCAGTAGCCACCGTGTTATCTATCATCGTGGAAGCACTAACAGTATACACGCACCAACTTTCTCGGAGAAACAAGGGACGTTGTTCACAACGGCGAACATATCGGAGATGATGCTGTATGACCGACATTGATACCGTGCTAATTAGTGCCAGCGTTCAATAACGTTGTGGTTACGCGTGTATTGCTAACTTGGCCAACACATTTTTGGGCTAACGATCAAATCAGCGATCGCTTCATCACGTCCATCCTACTGCTTTACCGCTTCGCCGATGGGACCGTGTAATTGCTGTGAGGGTATAATTCATGTGGCCAGTGACACTGCTAACGTGAACGAGTATGAAGGTTACTGACGTTGGTTTGAAGTTCTTATAGCGGAGATTCCCTCACGGTTCATCCGCCCAATACCAATTTAGACCCACATGTCTCAAGTGCCAGCCAAGTTTACTCCATGTTAGAGAGACTAATAGTTGTGTGCACAGGAAGGTCCGACAACAGATTCATTCAGTTCTTACCGGTGAACACCACCAACCTGCAGTCCCGCTTAATTTTCTTTAAACAGGCGTCCCCACTGACCACTGGCAAAATCATTGACAGCTGTGTAACTTTTGTTGTATCTCGCATGCACCACAGATGCTGTAGATAAAAACATACCACTTGTAAATAATTCAGAATAGTAGGCAGCCACAAAGTGGTTTCCCAGACAATCATCTGCTGGACAATGAAGTCGCGTTAACAAAGGAAGCCGACTGCCGTTTGGTAACAAGATTGCTCCTACGGTTTCCCAGCAAGTGATGGACACGCACCTGCGCACCTGGACGATATCTACATTGTGGAACGCGACCCGGTGGAGCTGCAAAGTTAAATTCATTCTTTCACGACGTGTATCCAGGAATACGGCTTCCTTTTGTCATCAGAGAATTGCCGACCTTTTCTTGAACCCATCTGATACCCTGGATTTATTTTTGTCGACACTGGGCTTTATACCGACCCCGAGGATATCCAGGCTAACCAGCAAATGCTGTCACCCGTCTGTGTCCCTTAACTTTGCACCTCCCTTGGTATAATCAGCTATTACAGGGTGTTTATGTCTTTATTACATAAAGTCCGGACCCCACTCAACCGTCTGTTGAAGAATGGTGTATTTTGGTACTGGTTCGCTGACCAAAGTTGATGCTTCTTCTTAATCGGCTCGTGTTACACTATAACCCCAAGCTGTCAGCAGTCTTAGCAGCCGATGGATCCTACTAAATTATTGACGCTGCTACCCTTCATACGTTTCCTCAGAGGTTTGTGAGGCCATTACGTACGTCTCAGTAATGGTTACCGTTGCTTAGAGCTGGGGATATGGAAGAAACACGGTCTTTGTATCGGTGTTCACAGTAAAACGGTACCACGAGCTGATCTGTGACTAATTTTTCGCCCCACTCACCGACCACAAATCTATCTATACTCGCTAGTCGTGATGCCTGCGACCAAAGTTCCATTCCCGTTTCGCCAAGGTTTGAAAAAGTGTCAATGCAACGTTTCAGACGGAAACGGTTAATGATTGTCGTTGTGAATTTCTGTTTAACTAGTCAAAAGTATAGGATGAACTGTAGTAGAACTACACGTAGCACCATTCACTGATTGCGACTTTGGGGGTGGTTCTCTGAACCTTATACACGCACCACGCCACCGTAAATAATTGGGGGCTGTGCCCCACTGATTTTTATTTGCCATACGATCATGGTCAACGGTCTTTTACACTTCTGGGCATGACGCCTAATTAATGGGGGCGGTCAATTTTGAGAAATTTTCCATTCAGCCAAACTCTGGGGAGCAATGCTTGCTTGTTGGTTGCTTTGGCTGATGGTCACAATTAACGCCGTCTCCCTATTACTCAGTCGAGTTGTTTGTATCAGTATCTGAAGACATTACTGGCCACTGTTCGGTCGTAGTGGAACGTACAGTATAGGTAGATTTAATTATATACTTAACCTTGTCATTCAGGGACAATCCCTGGTATTTAGCCGCGCAATCAATACTATTCTAAGCTTCACTGGTTTCTTAGAGTTTAGTACAGAGTGGTGCGGCAAGTACAACCGATGCGGGTAGCTTGGATCGAGATGAGCTTGGGGGACCCTCCCAAAATACCCACGTTCAATGTGATGTTGTATCAGCTTCGCGTGCTTCGAGGACGTATCTTCATCATGGTTAAATCTCCTCTTCAATTAAGACAAATGTTTCTGAACCATTTTATATTTGTTAGTGAGGGGAGGTGCTCATCCTTCTAAGGAAGAGGCACTTCATAATGCCCGTTCGCGTCCAGCGCGGATGACTGTGCTAGAGGTAATGCCATCGAATCTTCTCTAGAGTGTGTGGGACAATACAGGGACGTATCAGTGAACTCCGTATCATATAAGGCACGACTCTGATCTTCTAACGTAGGAACGTCCTGCGAAAAGCAGTTGACAGACGCCTTAGTCTGATATTCACTTATCAAAGGTCCACACAGCATCCAACCGAACAGGGTCCTCACTGCGTATGGTTGTCTATGTCCCCCTAACCTTTGAGCTAGGACTCAGTGCGCCTCGGGCACGTCACAACCTTTTGCTATATGGGTTAAAAAAATACTTAGTTAATGTCGGACTATAAGTTCACCCCCGCTTTTTCGAACCTGACCAGCGTCGATGAGGAACCGTTACCCACATCAGGTTCTTTAAGTGGGGCTTTACTCACCCAGAACCCCCACACGGAAGTCACATGGCTAGTTTTACTTCAGGCTCCTCTTATCTCGTAAGATTCGCTGAAGCAAGGCGTGGCAAAACCTGGAGTAAACGAAGCTCTATTCACCCACACATAGGGAGGCGCGTATTTGCACAAAAAGGTGGTGTTCTGAGATATCTTCATACTGAATGGTGCATCGTCGGTACCACTCTTTTGTGCGATTTGAATCAGCCGTCGAGAACGATGGAGACGGACCTAGTTTGGTGAAGAAGTTGAATCGTATCCAGGTAAGCGTATGCGAAATGATTCGCAGTAGTGTGACGGGGTCAGAACCACGAGAAAAACATCAAGTAATGATAATAATAATAATGGTATATTTCTCGACGCATTCGTGAGAA
>QNGE01006258.1:0-33586 GCA_008508345.1 Paragonimus westermani | reverse complement strand
TTTAACTCAATTCTTTAAGCCCCGACTGTTTAAACCCAGCCAAAGTCCGAGACATATATAACACCATGGTGACGTCCCGTTCCATACAGTTTGCGCTCATCTGCCCTATTACTTGAGTTGTCTGCAAAGGTACCTGGTTCAAGCCACGATAGTATTCACGTGATCAATTGCTACGGCTGCAGTTTGAGCAACACATGTAAGTCATCTTCAGAAAACAGGAGATAGTGGACAATGTCCACAAGAAACTACGTCGGCAGAGCATTGACGAGTGGTTCATGAGTCAACACTTGATAAACTAGATTCACAACACGGCTTATATGATAAACTGAGAATTTTCACTCCAAAACTATCAGTTATAACTCATCTAACTGGTGTATCTATGACCCACTTTATACATCAGCAAATTCTTTTGTCTGGATATTCGGATGTTTGCAAGAATGTCATTTAAGATGCAAATGTTTTATCACGAAACGATATGAAATCATCAAGGTGTAAGTGTTTGAGAGTCTAAGTATGAACGCCCAAGCCGATAGGTTGTATCTTATACACCCTGATGGTTTCACCTGTTTTGGCGATGAAATGCTTTCGGTCAAAGTGACAAGCCGGGTGAACATACTAATATCTATCTCACCAGCCCCAGCTACGAACAACACCATTGCTGTTCCAGTAATCAGAAACTGCTTTCTCAATACCAAAGTTTTAGCGAATGTTGTTGGATGGATCCGTTCTAACTGCTTGTTTAGTTCCAAGTCTAACATAGACATTCGTTCTAAGTAACTTGCTTGTTTGTGTTCCCTAACCATGTCAACTTAATTTTTCTGGAAGCCTCGGTAATAGAATACAAATCACGGTCGTAACCCTTCGTATTTTAGCGCTGTTCATCGTGTTTTGGATAGAGGACAGAAGTATACCGAAACGATGGAATATTTGCCGCTGGTGCTCATCTAGATGCACGAGTCTGCGGGGCAATCAACTGAGGAGCAAACCGTAAACTGTGGATGAATGTGTGTCCTAAAAACCAATATGCTTGTGATCATTACTGTCCGGTGGCTTTTGTTTCGGGTTTGGTTGGTTACGACATCACAATGTCGCACCCTTGCTGTTTGGTTTATGCAGTGACATTCACTATACATTGTTAACCTTTTTCAAGCCTAGCCGAAATGATTGTTTTTAGCTGAACCAAACCATATTTTTAATTCCGTTTAATTTTTGTCGTGCTCTACAATCAGTAAAAGTGTGTTCAACTCACATTTCATAATTTTCTCATCTGTCATATTTAACTACACACAGTTACGATGTCTGGAAGCTTCATTGGTGTTCCTCATTTTTTGCTGATGATTAATTTGTCAACAGTTTAATACTAGTTATCGGACACGGTCGGGTGTTAACAAGTCACGGGAGTCTCCAGCGTTCATTCAAAACAGACCACGCATTCACATGCACACTCGTGGGCAAAACAAATGGCTGAGATCAGTTAACGTGAGCTAGTCGCCACGCGCTTGACCTAAAATAGATTGCAGTCCTTTTTCACGGCTCGCTTTACTTCTGTGAATTCACACACCCCTGCATATCAGACAACCAATTAGTCTATCGAATACCGCTAACTCTTCAACAGATTACGTTCTAACATGAGCTTGATGTGTTCGTCACCGCCATGCATGATTGCACATGAGAGCACCAGTACAATACGCCCTCCAAAACGGGAATGCCATTTGGAGCGAGAAAAATATTTAGTTCGTGATGTTTCGCCCTGGAAGTTATCATATCTCACCTAAAGAAATCCTATTCATTTTAGTGTGACAAACTGAGTGGGACAAGGTCAAGTAATTAGAACCGTGAGAATCGGAATATGCTCCTGGTGGGTACTTGATTGCCACCGGTGCTGTTCTCAGTACAGCAGAGTAAGACATCTTCTGAAAGGAGGCGTACTATAAAATGAATCTTGTCTAAATTCGTTTCAATGAGCACAAATTACTCAGTGTTGAGGAAGTACTTATTCAATGGGGGAATGAAACACTTAGTTGCCGAACAGGCCAAATTGGGACAGATTAATTGGTTATAATATCCAATATTTGTTACCATGAGGTACTTTGTTGACACTCTTGATAAGAGTACTGTCAGACTGCTGCGTTCTAGACGGCGACCAAAGAACAGTTTTTTGATTTCAGACGCATTCATTAGATAACAAAACTATATAACTTTCATCAATTCTGCATGTGAGAGCAAATTAGAAAGAACAGTGTTAGGTTTAATTGGGTACCGCATCGATAACAACCATTCCAAGTGTTCATATTCTTATCTGAAATATGTAATTATCCACATACACATAAATTAGCCGTAAACGTGCCTGAAGAACATCACACACAGGTTACAATGATAAAAACTCACAGACTGTGATTTGAAGTAACTTTTCAGAGACTAGATTAGTCGCCAAGCATACCTTACACTGGCTCGAATTTAGCTCGCGAGAGAAATGTGGGAAATTTGCTAATGGAGGGATTTATAAACCGTTGCGATCCACTCTGAGGTCAGTGTGTAACGAAGTTTGGTCGGGCCCAAATTCGTTTGTGAGGAGGCGGCTGTGATGGGCTTTTTTCCAAATTATGCCAAGCGACTATCTTCTCAACTATGACCGATAATCTTCAAGTAAGACATGTCTGTCAAACTAAAACTGCAGTCTTTTTCTGAACGTGTTGAGGAACATTGTTATTTCAGGTGAGAAATTTGCGACCAGCATTTGTTACGCAAGAGGACCGGTGTTCAATTCCATGTGGTAGCAAGCCTCGGCACCACCATCTAGCTCTAGTCAGAGCGAAATTTGTGTCTAATGGACTGGCAGATTAAGTTGTGGCTAAATTTTAGTTGTGTTACGTAAATCCAAACACTCCATACTTCTCCTGTCTTTTGATCAGAACTGCTGACTAAAGTTTTTTATGCATTGCTGCAAAACTCGTTGGCTACTGTGCCTCCGATCACACATGTGCACGGTTGGATGCATTCGTCTCCGGACTAACTAATCACAGCAACCTGGGTTGCAAATCGTTTGTGTTCGTATATGTCACTACGCGTAACTTGTGACGTACTACGTAGGGTTGACCTATGCACTTCACATGTGGTTTCTGCCAAAAGTGGGTGAACAAATAAACGCCTGCTCGAGATATGTCTCTGTGGGCAATTGCACACTCGCATGACTCACATGGTCCCCTCCCGTTACCTTGTTCCCTCGACCGCATTGATTGTCACTAAATAACAAACGCTAACTGCCACCGTCCTTTGAGGGGCATCTAACTCTTAATGTCTAACGCCGAAACACTGCACTCGACCTTCATCAAACATGGACAACCTATTTTGTTGAGTAAACCCGGAAAATTCATGAAAACCTATGGTAAGGACCTTACCAGACAGTTTCTCTTACCCTGACATGTTAAATGAATGGCACCAGTTCACTTGGCCACACGGTGCGAAATTTTTTGAGTTTCCTAGCAGTGAATGCGACTTTTTCACCAAGTGACGCTAAAATCGTGGAACTTCTCATAAGGAAATCATTAAGAGCTATCTGGAGTGTGCTGAATGTAGTGCGCATCATTCTTTCTACCGTGGGGTCTCGTGATTTGAAAGGGTATGCTTGACTTTGTTAGGGGAACACCTACGATTAGCAAAAGCTTAACGTAGCCTGGAAGGAGGGAGTCACTTCCAACTCCCTACTGTCCATCGATGTTGTCATTTGAACGCAAACAATGAAAAAATGTAAGATAAGCTGACTGCATGTAGCCTATTACAGTTTCACCATCAAATCGCCGGATGTGTGGTTCTGGACTGCACGTACCGTTCATCAGTTGTTTTCCGGAGTTTTTCGTTCTGCCAGATCCCGAAGCGTCTGACACATTGTGATGCTATTTCCCGTGAACAACAAGTTGAGTCTATTTTATCCTCTATTTGCACAACGTAAGAACAGATTGAAACAGAACTTCCGTTGATCTTGACAGTGGTTCATGGGACAACATATAAATAAATAACTACGAGTGTAGGTAGACTTACTATAATGGAAAACAACGAAAGTTAATAGGGAAAAGTTAACGGAATTGCCGGTACCACATGTTTATCAACCATGACAAACTACAATATCCGGATGCTTTCAACCGACGATGTACATGGTTACACATTCCACAACTCTGTAAGCAGCACCTCCAAGATTTGTTCATCGAGTCTGTTAAGACTATGATAGCACGTGGTCTTGTTATCGTCCGACCATCTTGCAGTTCCGCACAACAGTTAGCTGTTGCATCTAACAGTATATGGTGTGACAGACCCACCATCGGCATACGGATTGGGCGATTTTGTCAGTGGAGACCGAGCGATTTCATGATGCCTGCTATCGGTCGCAAAGTTGAAGGTTTCTCACGGTGATTCGTCGAGAGACTGTTGTGCTGCTTGCACAAACGGCACGCTTAGTGTTGACGCATTACTGATGGAATTTATTATGTTTTTGGAGGCTTGTACCCAATCAAAGTGATGCGTATGTATGTAGCGTCTGTGCTAATAGAACAGGTCAGTTATCTCTAAGGAAGGAACCAATCACTCAAAGGTCAACTCAAGGCTTTTGTGACCGAGAATAATGCTAGACAGGTCTTAGCCATACGAAAATGTTTTTAGCGAACCGCTGTGCGACACATGTGTTGACTTATCATGCTCAATACACTCTTTGTGGACCAGCAGAAATCGCTGTCAGATGTTCGGTTCCCATTTACCCAACGACTCCAACATTCACTTACAAAAGCAACCTTCTAGACAGACATCGGCTGCTCACCAAATGGCACGAGCACACTTAGAAATATCTCACAGATTTCAGAAGGGCTATTCTGATAGGAAGATATCTGGAACCCCTCTGACAGTTGGTGAAATATTGTGGCTGCATAACGCGGGCTCAAGCCCAGAATTTGCAGAGACGACGCACAAACAAGAGAGAACCATATAATTATAACAGATGTTCTAGGTGGCAAAATTGTATGTTAGGGAGCTGACAGCAGCGGACAGACATTTGACGGTGGATCGCTTTGGTCAAATAGAGCCACGCAGCCAGACTGGGCTTGAACGTGAGATGTCTTGCGCAGTGATATTCCTTTCACATCTCGTCGGGTACTTTCGCGAACTTAGCATGCGTGTTACTTAGGGGGTGACAAGCGACAAGGTGAAATCAATCTGATCATGTCTGAGACATTCACTCAAGTGATCAGGGTGGAAGCAGCAAGACGCAATTGACGCAGACTCATTGACAACAAACGTGAACTTGATGTAACGTGACAGAATTACCATAGGTCAAAGGAGTAATTGGAGTCCAGAAACAGAGTGTTTGGGTTAGGGAATTCATATAGGTCAGATGAAAAAAGTAAGGTGGATGCAAAATTCATGCAAATCAAACAGAAGCTAAATAAATGCATGTTGATTAAAGAGACAATGCGAAGTAGATTAAGGAAGAATAGGGGTAGTGCGTCGGCTGTTAGATCCTATAAACATTATATCAGTTTAAGATTTTGACTTATCCTTCCCTTTGTCAGGTTCTGTATTTTTGTTAAGCTCTTTAAGTTGACAAATGTGTTCTTCACTTAACAGACATGGTTACCTGATAGGTGTTTGTCGCTACCGATGGACAAAATCAGCTAACCCAGATTTGAACCAAGCCGCTGCAACGGTTAAAGTGACCTCTAACAACTTGAGTTGGTCTTGTAAACATTCGTCAATTTATAGAACTTCTGTTCTCCGTTGAATTGGTGTGTTAAATTGTGTAGACCATATCAACAAAGTTCAGTGCGTTCTGTCAGATTAATCAAGGCTAGTCGTCCACGAGGATCAAATCGGTACTGTGCAGAATGTTGAATGCCGGATAATACGAGCGTTTAAAGACTTACACCAAGAAGGAGCGGTCGACCAAAATATTCTCAAAAAACTGTCGTCCGAAGATTGTTTAACGCTAAGAGTGTGTGGATTTTTAGAACGCACAAACATGGAGTGGCCCTATGGCCAAAATCACCTATGACTGGCTCGTTATACAATCAACTTGCTCACCGACTGGTCGGTCTGATTGGACCCGTGAGATCCAAGTTGGTCGTGCACGGTCTAAAGGACACATTTGAGTTTACTGGACTGATCTTCAACACCAAAGTCAAACACCAGGTAATGACTTCTTTCAATGTTCAATCATTATTCACAAATGTTCTGCCTGACGAGGCTATTAACGCTGTGATTACGTTACTGAACACAGGATGGCACTTGACATTTCCATCGATTGGCTTTCGGAGTTACTGAAAGTATGTACATCCGATATTCAATTAATGTTCAACAACGCTTTATGGGCTGATAGATGGAGTTACAGCGGGGATTCCATTCGGAACTGGGTTAGACGGCATATTTGTGGGTCATTTAGAACACTCAGTGTTCACTGAAATTAGTAACACGTTGTTCTATAGGCCATTGGTATACGATGTTTTTGCTGTATTCAGCGACCATTGACAAATGACAGCTTTTCATCAGCTTTTAAAGGTTCTGCATAATGAGCTAGGTTTTACCCTTGAATATGGGCAGGACGGGGGCATGTCCTTTCTGGACGTTTTGCTGAAGAATTTGAAGATGGGTCACTTTCTAGACGTATGTATCGCAAGCCCACGTGGACAGGATACTACCTGTAATTAAATAGTTTCTTACCAGTCGCACAGAACGCGGTCTCGTTTGGACTTTGCTTCACAGAGTTTGACGGACTGCGACAGAAGACAGTTTAGGAAACTAACCGAAGTTACTGCCCAAAATTGGTGGAAAATGAGTACCCGACAATGTTTATTCAAAAGTATTCCACTCCACAACCTACACGGGCTATACCCATTACTGTTCTTCGCAAGTCTGTCTATCTAACTCTGCCTTTCGAAGGTGACAATGTTTCAGCCCTGAATGTCATTCTAGAAGGAGTTGCTCTGAAAGAAGCACTGGTGGAATAATTAGACGCTAATTTTTCCTCATCTTCCATTGCTGTATGTAGTTTATTGTACGTCAACGCATACAGTGATATCGTTACAGGCCCTTTCTGTCGCATTCTTTGGTTCAAAATGAGCTCATTCTACACTGCTGTGAGACAAATTTATCATGTTCCGTAAGGCTATATACTACTGGCAGGTAACAGTCATTTTATGTCAACGTCAAATAATCTTTCGTTATCGGACATTTGGAAATTTGCCCCACGTTTTTGGTTTACACTGTTTCCGGTTTTCACGTTTTTCCCTCTTGCTCTGCCGTCTCATCATTTCATGCATTCAACTAAAGAATAAAATTTATTCAGCTTACCGTAAACGAACCAGAGTAAAAATTCTACGGTTGATAAGTGGTGTTTGAACGTTCATCACAAAAGCCTTGGGAACATGTTTGGAGCTGGGTTATCTACTGAACCATTTTCTTACACACACTCCCTCTCTCTCTCTCGTTCGTTATTTTGATTGATATGAAATCAGTCCACAGCAAGAGAGTCTGTCCATTTTCGGTACATAATAGTGGTAGTTAGAAGTACGCAATAGTGGTTAGAAGTTTACTTAGCCCAAGCCCAGAGCTAATTTCTACGCAGTAGTAATAACGCTGCACGGTAGCCAACGAAATTGTAATGTAATCTGTACTTGTACAAGGTAATTATTCACGCAGTAAAACAGCAGTTGCATATAATGTTCGCCTAATAACTACAATCACCACAACAGTCTACTTAGCAACCTGTCGAAAGAGTCATTCCAGTATAGTGATGTTTAGATTTGTTTTCTGTTTTAGTTTCACTAATTCTAAAATACCAAATTACTTTGTTCTGCACACAGTAGGAGTACACTGGTATTGTCCTCAAGTGTTTTTTAGCATTAACACCCAGGGTTGATAATAATTTATGGTTTGATGAGGGTATTGTAGAATGTTTACTCTTGATAACCTCCAAGTACTCCTGTGATGCGATATTCGACTTTCCAGTGCCACTCCACATGATGATGTATTACTTCGATATTTCGGAACTAGGTCAACACATGCTTGGGCCAGACATGAGGCGAAAATAACAGTAGTTGTGAAATCAATCTGGAATATTCTCAGCAGTCAACTGAGCACACATGACATTAAATAACATGGAGATTTACAGTTTGTTGGGGAAATTGAGGTACCAGCTGTAGAACGGGTGAGTAAGCCGGAAATTCCGCCTGCTGTGTGGCGCAACCGGTGTGTATACAGGATTAGGCGGTCACAACTTAACAATACAATGAAATCTCAACATCCAAATGAACTTCCCAGACAACTACCGTGTGCTGTCGTTTGCAAACCGGAATTCAAGTCTGCAACGCAGCTGAATTTCCAGCTTATCGTCACATGCACCTCTGTACAGTTGTGCTCCTCTGGTTGATGTTTTTTGTCGAGGGTTTTCACCCACCAGGTTGGTTTTCCTCAGAGGTTCCTAAGTAGACTTCTTCTGGTTTACCGACCATGAGTTTAGGCAATAACCCTGTGTCTATGTCAGAACGTTCCAATGAACGCTGGAATATACGCCTCTTCTATATTACCCCTTATCTCATTAGTCACTGAGAAGACGTCAAAGTAAGCTTCTTGAATGAGTGATGGACAATACACTCCATTTTGTATGAAAACATCCCACATATTACACAACAGGTTAATCAAAGATGCCTGGAGGCTACTGGGGAATGTTCCTTCAGGTGAGTAACACAAACACGACTGTTCGGTCTACTTGAGGGCTGAGCCTGTCCATTTCATACCAGTTGAAGCATTGTCAACATGATTTTGGGTGAAAGATGAAGGATTGTTAACAAATGCACTTACTAATGAGTTCCCATCTATGTACCCTTCATTAAAGACAGCGAAGCGAGTTTAAGAAACCTCTTAAACTTCAAAGTGGTCGGCATGTAACGGAAATAATCGACTTCCGAATTTCAACAGATGACTGTCCCAGAATACACGTGTATGAGCGAAAACTGAGGTGAGGCAAGGAGGAATTCTAAAACAGCAATAAACGTCCGAGTCACCCACCAACGACTCGATCCTCCACGATTCAACCGACGTGAAACAGGCTTTTGGAGGAGTGTTCGGAATGTTTGCACGCAAATTTTCTATTTAAAAAAGATTTTTGTACTTACGCTTAGTATTGATGTGTAACGAAACATATGAACCTAACCGTGTGCAAAACGCTTATGCCAATCTATCTTGAGTTTTGAATGCGTAATGAGTGACTCAACGTAGCAGAATATCACGATATGTTAAATTGAAGCCCTTGTACAACGGTTGGTAGCCAGGGTGAAGATTAGGAATTAACGCAATAGGTTCCTCAACTGAACTGACACATGGGATTCAGACATTTCGCGCCGACTGAGTCCGGAATAACCTGATTTTCGATTACACGGAAGCTACCTTTCTGCTAAACTACTTTAGAAGGGCCTTAGTCAAGTCATTAAAGTCGTGTATCACCCAGTCCAACGAGTATGTGTGTGTTTGTGAACAGAGGTGGGAACAAACACTTTGCGACTTGGCACCTCAGTATCCGTTACGTGGAGAAAATCATCATGTGTAGTGAGCTGTTCAGTCTTACTGGTACTGTGTCTCAGTCGGTACGGTGCAGCGAGGAAACAACGGGCAGGTTTGACGGAAAACCTTCAGGAACTTCACTACTGAAAATGGACAGTTCGATATCGTGACCGAACGAAACGCAGCAAAGGTGACACTCAGGTACAAGGCAGTTTATTTGGATTCAACCACTTGGTGCAATTGCTTTAGCAAACCGTCTAAATGTGACCAGAATTCATATGTTGGTCCTTTGTTTTTGATCAGCTTGTGGCATACTCGCTGCAATTCTAAACTGTGCATTTTGAAAAACCTCGAAGACTACCGGAGGGGTTGAAATCTGGATTACAGCAAGAGATAAGTGGGGGACAAAAGCCTAGTTTTTTTCTCTCACATTTAACAACCCCATATTCTTCAATATGCTGGAGTTATAATGGAGAGGGCGCAAGGTTTGGAATAGTTGTCTGGAGAGGTGATTCCTCCCAGGAACATCATCCCCCTTCAGGTTCTAGCAAAAGCCGCCAGGTGTCAATTCCAAGATGTTTTGTTGAGTTTGTTATATGGCACGGTAATTGTTGGTAATAGTCACGGCCGGTAGCAAAAGTACTCAGTAGATTATGAAATTCACACCTTCTAGATCACTTCGAATCGTTTGTGAGTAATCTCGGGATTTCGGCGTTGATAACAGAAGGACTATCACTGTGCAGATTAGCAGAAGTATAAGTTTTAGCCAGAAAACTATCATCTCTCTGCAACAACTGGTTATCACCAGTATTCTTGCGGAACCTCATATTCCATCTGTTCTAACGCCTTACTCATAAAATTATCTGGCAATCACGGGTTCTGTGGAAAGTTGGAATTCACTTGTCCACACAGAAAGCGTTCATGAAAACATTGAAACATGCCAGCCTGTGACAGCCGAACAAACTAAAGTTCGATTATCTTAGCTTGCCAATCACCTGCTGTGAGCGTTTTTCAATCTGGACATTTTTATAAAGACTACTGGTGACAAACATCACTACAGCTTTCCACCAGTTAGTGACTGTATGAAGTCACTCCTAGTCATTCTAGTCTGGAACTGGACCCCTTAACCTCCTGTTTTACTTCGTGTCCTTACCGATTACGAACTAACATAAGAATATGAGTGCCTCTTCGAATACAGCTGATTTCAATTTCCTTACCATATTCATTCATTCTTGACACTTTTGGACTAAATGCTCCGAAGGCACTGTGACTGTGTTGATAACTTCTGATGTCTCATAGCTCTGCTTGCGTATTGAAGGATTTAGGCGGTATTGTGAACATTCTCATGTTTTGACTTATTTTTGTGTAAAACCTACATCAGTTGACCCTGTACAAATACACACAACCTGTTTAATCCGCTCCAGGCCAACAACACATTTCTCGTGCGCGTGTCTCGTCTTCTTGGTGTTTCTGTGCAGCTTGATTGACCACCAACTTCTTAGTCAGATTTCAACTGTCATCACGGGAATTGGCATATGAAACAAAAGGACCTTCGAATTGTTTACAGTGAACTACTCGGTGACCATCCTGGTAGTTAGTTGTTTGTGTTTACGTCTTCAAATGGGGCCAGTACTATAAGAAGGTTATGGTTATAATATTACAAAACCAACAGCTTTAGGAAACACCAGATTGTTGAATTTTAAATGGTTAACAAAGTCAAGGTCATGTAAAGACGAATTAAAACCTACGGTCCTCGTGATCCGGTATCGAAATCACAATCTGATTTAACTTGTGAAGATAGTAGTAAACGTGTTTGCAACCTTAGCCAGCACAATTTTTCTTGTCACACTGCCAGAATCGGATGCTAACGATCACGGATGTGATCATGGATGTGATCATTCGATGTAAATTCCGATTCGAACGTACATACGCACTACTGATGAGCACTACTATGTGAGAGACTAGAGCCTGGTGCTTCTTTTCGAAGTGGTTGCCGTCCAGCGTTAGCTCTATGTGAATGAACTATTGATGTGAAACCTGGACATATCCTAAATGCATTATCTGGTTCAAGGATGTTGTGTAGGATCGAATTAAAGATCGTTTAACGCAGACAGTTCTAAACGTATGTTCACCACAAACAACGTTTAGTGACTAACCGTTCGGACTATTCGCACACAGCCTTCTGTTGTATACGCGTCAAGGCCGCCTGTGTGCCCACACACGTGCCAAGGCTCGAAGTGTATTCTAATTGGTCGCGGCTTCAACGACCAACGACTCAGTCGTTGATGCACTTCAAAACGACGCGAATGCTGGTAAATGTGACAATACACTATGCGCTTCTACTGAGTCACTTATTCTCACTACCGTTGTTACTGTCCGTAAGGCATGTAGCGGATGGAGCTCGAATACAGGTACAACACCTTCTTCATTCTAATTTGAGTCCCTCAGGAACAGTTTTCCGAGTAATGATGGTTGTGGATTTGAGGTCTTTCATTCACGCACCAGACAAAAATTTTCATGATGAACACCTTAGGTGCCAGAAAGAATGCTACAATAATTGTCAGAAGGTGCCCATTGCTGATACGAAGTTTGTGTCTGTGGGACACTTCGTTGGTGGGAGTGATTTCAAAATTGATTCATACAGTCCACCTTCGTTGAAAAACGCCCATTTGCCCAGAAGCCCCAAGGAACCACGATAATCGTTGTGCGAGCTACAGTACCATTCTCGTTTATTCAGTTCCCTCTAAACGCATCGAGTTTCTTTATCGGGTGACTTGTCGGTATATATTTCAGTTTACTGATCAGAGTGATAAGTGTTTTCGGGATTTAATTGGCATCTTTCGATCTGAATTTTTTTGTCCCTCCATTCCCGTCGAAATTACACCCGACACACAGAATTGATATGTGGTCAACTGGAGTTGCTGACAGTTTAGAAGAAAAAAGCGAAATTCATCCCACTGGAACTGGGTCAACTGAAACAAGAATGAGCGCAAGCATACCGAGAAGCTTAAACGCTCTATTGAGCGGACGCTCCAGTTAACAAGTGTTTTAGCTAAAACACGGTCTGTCATCGTAACAGTCGTTAAATTGGTTTTCCGAATAAACAACCTTGGCGCCATCCGCGTTACTGGTCCACAACAGTAGTATGTGACGCCAAATAAAGATCATCAGAATGCCGTACAATATTACTCTGACTCGAAGACTTCTGTGTATTCAGATCCCACAGGATTCACTTATAAAATATTCATGAATGCAACGCCGTACACGTTTTTGTACTGATCCACCGTATTGCATTTTTGATTAACGCTATGATAAGTTCAATAGAGTAAGGTTTGACAGGCATTACCGCCGGTTGTTGAACAACATCCATGGTAGCTAAGAGTGGTCACTGCATTTGAAATCATACGTCACCTAGCTTTGATCCGATCGGTTTGGTTTTATAAGGCTAAACACCTTCAAACGAATTATTCTACTTACCCTCCTCACACGCAAACTTGGCGCAGCAAATGAATGCTGATCCATCTGGACAGCGTCGATCGACACTTGCACAGGCTTCCAGTTGTTGATAATCATTCACAGCTGGTGACGTGTTATTCGCAGTTTGGCGAGAACCGACTTCCTAAATATATAAGATTCCTCTTCGACACAAATCTGTCCACAGCTACATCCAATTGCCTACTTTCACGATCACTGTTTCGATGTACTTCTCCCGGTTATACACTAGACCCACAGCTTGCTTCCCAGCTGAATGTGCACAACTTTCTGCCGTGATTATACTGTGACACAATTATCGTTTGTCGAATGAATCAACACGGATGGCCACCCACTGATAACATTACATACATGGTTGACGGTATCCGTTTCGGATTAGCCGATCACAGTGACCGAAGTCAAAGAACGTCCGCGCAACACCAGTGGCTTGCACTGCATCACTTGCGGTCCCACTCACACACCACGTATTCAATGTAAACTAGAATGAATAAGACCAGGATGTGTGTGAATGAGACCTTCATGTCCAGCCGGACAAGCTGGTTAGCCAACTGATGGGCCGGCACGAATTTGCAACCCAAATCTCTCGAGAAATAAACGGGGGGGGGAGATTCCAATAGTGAGATATAAACTGGGAAGAAGAATATCGGAAACGTGATTTAGGGAGTAGTTCATTACTGGAAAATGTGTTAGTGCGTTCTAGGGAGGATATGGAAGAAAAACCAAACATGGGTTAAGAGTGGAGGAAAACAGACAAAACATTCACCACACAGTAAACAAACAGTGCTGAAAAAAAATGCAAGGTAGAAGGCCACAGCCACCCAAGTTTTTGTAAAGAGCAATGGGTGGGTTGACGAAAGACGGTGGTGATTATTGGATACAAACAAGAAAAAAATAGAATAAATCTGACCTGCTTGAGCTTGTCTTACTCGTTGCCTCTTGGTCGACAGTGCACTATGAAATCTCAACCACTCGGTTCCAGGGATCCACTTCATTTAACTAGCAAGAAGATAAAAGTTGTGACATGTTTACCTATCGACTAATCTCAACAGTCGCATAACAAATACGAACAGAATATATAACAAAGGCGCATGACATCAATGGTTGAACAGAGTGAAGGTTGGGTCAAAAAACCGTCACCTCAAGAGGTTGATGGTTTTAATCATCGATTTTCTTTGTTTGATCAATACAGCTTCACCGGTGGCGAGAATTTTCGGGCTTAGTCTGTGACCTGTCTGTAAGATGTGCTTCGCAACTGATAATGTCAGGTTTCACTTCCGGTTGCTCCTCTGACCATCCGTTAGGTCAACAGATTGAATCAACCATTTTGGGAGCGTTTCGGCTAGCCCACTTCGAAAGGAAGCGTTAGACTCGAGTTTCACCATTATTAGTGCTCATCAGCAGTACATATCCTCGTATGGACCGGAATTCATATTTCGGCCTTCATGCTGTGATACTAGCATGTTGACAAAACGCCAGTAACCTCACAATAGGCACGACCGATTGATCACATCCAAACGTTCGACCACAACCTTATAGGAAAAGCACTCAACTTGCCCGATCAGTTCCAGAGAAGAATGAACAGAATCGCTTTGTTTTATCCATTCGATAACTCGGTGAACTTGGTGTTGTCGATTGAGTTTGATTATTCAGTCATACTTATTGCGGGGTTTCCGTAGTTGTGGTTAATACATTCTCACAAGCACGAGAGTCAGAGTGCAGACTCCGATCCGGACCAGGATATGTACTACTAATGAGCACTAGTAAGAGAGAAACTCATTCCTAGTGCTTCTTTTCGAAGTGAGCTAGCCAAAACGCTTATCTGAATACGAAGGCTGCGATCAGGTGTGTGTGACGTTCATTTTGAAATGACCCAAATCTTCGAACTTCTACTACTGGTTTTGGGAGGTGTTCGTCATTGCGTTTTGCCGATGTAACTGTTACTGCAACTGTAAGTGAACTGATAAACGACATGTGAGACAGAGTAGTTTGGTGCATCACATCTAGCGTTTCCATAGCTAATTCCCCCAAGTTGATGATAAGAAGTACGATTCAGTTGCAGAGTTTGTGCGATTCACAGCTGACAGAACCTTATGACGCATTATAGTGGGCAAGTAGCCTCCCTTGAGTTGCAGTTTTGTGCTGTATGGACTGCAGTTCTTTCCCTCATTTTCTTGCTATGAACGGAGATGAATTTACCCGGCTATCTGTTAGGAAGCAATGCGGTTGTTCGGAAACTGCACTTGTATCAGTCGGTCATCTGTGTAGATACGTCAGGATCCGTCAAACAATGTTCTAACTAAACCACCATTGTAGGACATAGGTGCGAGGCTAGAGGACCGGAGGTATTGGCCGCTCCAATTGGCTTCGCGACAAACCGACTGTTGTATACGCGTCAAGGCCGCCTGTGTGCCCCCCACTCGTGCCAAGGCTCCANTGTAAACACCCAATAATTTCCCAACGACAAACTTAGCCAAGGAAGAGTATTAAGGCTGACATTGTTTATTCCAGAACTAGATAAAACGAGCAAATTAGAAACAATCGGAAACAAAAATTCTTCAATCAGTTATAAAATAATGGTTCACATATTCACTAAACACTCCGCAAATCAATTGAGTCCATGCAAATATGACTATTAATTAGTTGTGGAAAACTCTCAAATGTTTTGTCCTTCCGTCTAAGCATTACTGAAATAGTTTCTATGGTAAACGGACAGATGATCAATTGCTATATCTGAAACTGTTGCGCCATATTACATGCATAAGTCTCCAATCATTTTGCGAGACTCCAGAGGTATGTAGTTATCAGTTCGCGTATCAACATCAGAAACGAAGGTTTTACAAGCAACTGCACTGTTTTGCATAAGTGAATACTGAAGCCACATTTGTATGTATGGCCGAATGCGCTCACTTGTATGCATCGGCCACGTGACCAATCAGCAAATAATGAATGAACAGAACACGGAATTTGAGCGCCAATGAATCTGTTCATGAATATCCTTTTTGGTGCGTCCTGTTGATAATATTTCACCGCCGAACATGAAGACAGTTCAAGCGATTCAGTGGATTGATCGAAAGCCCACATTTGTGGGGTTGACATACAGAGAGGGATAATCTGGCTGACTCACTAACACGTCAGCCTACTGGTTCTCCTAACCCGATTTGTAATGCAGCCAGACCAATAACTTCATTCACCAGTTATCCGTTGGTCACTCTAAATATAAAGGAAAGGTGCCGGTCCACACTTCATCTATGATGATTTGCCCGTTCGTTTGTAATTGCTCGGTAAACTACATGAGTGGCAGGACTCAACATTTGTCTAGAAGAGTCAGAGAGCAACAGTTGCATTGATCAGGACAGGTTGAAGAGGCCCACTCACGGATGCCATTGTAGACCACCTGGCTAACGACAATCACCATGTCAACGTGGATGGGTTGTTTACTGTTATCTACAGAGTTCCATCGGATCGGTCAACATTCGCCAAATTGTCGCCAAATTTAGCCACTATCGAGGCCATTGCCATTCGAATACGTAATCCTACCATGTGAAGCAAAAATGCTGTTCAATCTCTCCAGCTGCATTGTTAGTCAGCTGGCCCGACCGATTTACATGTAGGCAGTTGAACATTTGTTTGCCATACTTTGTGTGTCTAAGTCTCCGTAAGAACTTTTGAAATGATTCTTCTGGTTCACAAATATCAGTGGCATCGTTACACTATTGCTTCCAAGTTACTCCACTTAATGCCTGCCTTAACAATTTAGAGCAGTGCGTTCGAACAGATTCTTTTGGTGTTTATGCGAAAAGAACATTTTTGTGTCATCCGCTAAAAGTGATAACAGACACAAACTCAGGTCACTGAACAATACAATACAATGCGTTGGTTGATGGGGTGGGAGAGAACGTGCGGAACTGCGAGCAGATCGGGTAGCATTAGAAAATTCGTGGATGATAAACAGGCCGGTCATTCAACAGTTAAACTTTGTTTGAAAAATCGAGTTCCTTTGAGTAAAACAGACAGAAGACAAATTACGGTATGAATTCGCTTTGCACACTCTTGTCAGTCATACACGTTTGACTAACGTGAGAACGAAACAGTATTTCAATAAAATAATTAAAAGCATGCATCGGGCGGGATCGCGAATGATACTTATAGTTAAAGCAAACAAGACAAGCAAAGATTGACTGTTAATTGTTTTTGTGCGCACAGAACTGGCTGTTGACGGCCGATCAATAATGCCTCGAGATACTTCGGAACCTGATGTTTGTGAGCAGTAATCGGGACTTTAAACGAAGATACATTGTTGATGTTGTAACCTGTGGTCGATAAGATTCTTGTAGTGGATGAAACGGCGTTCTGTTTCCGTTGATTACTACTCACTATTCGGCTAGATTTACTAGAGTTCAAAGGGTGTCGTGCAGGCGTCTATTGGTCCACCTACTTCAGGCGAAAACGACATGTGAAGAGCATGGATTTAAAATTCGTCGTTACACGCGTGCCCCAATGGAGAGTTTTGCAGCTCCCGATGAGCGTTTCTATTATATGCATTTCAACCTGGTCGGACTTTTGCCACTCTCCGATAGGTGTGAGTATATCTTGACATGCGTGGACAGGTTTACACGCTGACCAGAAGCTATACCACTTCTGAACTACTCCTCGGAAAGCGTCGCATGGGCGTTTTTGGAACATCGGGTTGTTCACTTTGGTTGCCCTGCTGTAGTGATCACCGACCGCGGGTCACATTTTGGATTAACCTTCACGTCACTTCTCAACATACTAGGCTGTAGTAGAATTCACACGACAGCTTTCCACCCGGTAACCAACGGGTTAGGTGAACGTTTTCATCGGCAAGTGAAGAGTTTGTTATCCGCTAGCAACAGCCCTTCATGGCACGAGGTTTTGCCATTAATCTTGTTAGGTATCCGTAACGCGCTTAAGACAGACCTGCGTACCACTCCCGCCTAGTATGTGGCGTTGTGATCACGAAAAATAACAACAGAAACCGTGAGACTGGATCAGTCACAAATCAAACTGCGCTCGTAACTGAACTGTGTTTTCATATCTCGATAGACCTATTGACTTGCCCATTATCCTGTAAAGCAACAGATAGTTTTGACTGCAGCATGGCAGTCGCATTTCTCATTGTACAAAACAGATCGCTTGAGAGTGAAATTCGAGTTTACCAGTCCTGTTTGAAAAAGAAAATAACGACTCTGTCAGCTCAAGTCGATAAGTACGCGATAAAAAATTCACGATCAGTTTGTTCTAATTGCTAACAACAATGTGCATTACTGGTAAGTGGTCCGTGAGCTGTTGGAAATGGGCTTGGCACCTTTCGCATTGGTTGGCAGGTTTCGCATTCAGCTACTCCGTCAAATCGATATCCCAGCAATCGAAGGTTCGTCCCCGTCACACACCCCAGGTAGAATACAGTCTTCTCATCAGAGTTTAAGCCACATTAATCATGTTGACCAATGCGTATTGAGATTCTCAGCAGGTGCGACTGGCTCAGTAAGGTGAAAGGGTTAATCAAATTCGTTTGTGAATGAGGCGGTGATCGTAACTTTTTTCAAAAGGATGCCAAGCTACTGTTCTGTCAACTAAGACCGATAGACTGTAGGTAAAACATATCTGTCACACTAAAACTATGGGCTTTTCTGAACATGCCGAGGAACATTGTTAGTTCAGGTGAGGAATTTGAGTTTATCATTTGTTACACAAGAAGACCGGTGTTGTGGTAGACAAGTGGGTATGCGCTCGACCCTCATCCACTAACAATTTTAGACACCTTTCCTAAAGAGCAATCGAAATGTAGTCCCATCAGACATCGAACTAAAAGAACGCGTCAGGGTTTGGAAACGAACCGTATATTTCCAGCAATGTTAGGAAATATGATAAGCAGTTAGTTCTAGCCTAATCTGGGACCAACGGCAGCAACCAATGGAAGAAAGAAGAGAAGCGCGAGATGGGCCTCAGCCCACTCAACGACACCCCAATGTGCGCCAATAGAGGAGTGCGTGGAAACTTCGAGTGCGTTAAACAACGCTCGAAAAGGTCCAGGTCAAACGACCTTGAATAATGGAGAAATAGATGGGTAGTTAGAAGAGGAGCAAACATTCGCTGCGAGCAATTAGTTGCACGGCTGAAGAAAGTGGCATTGAGTTTATATCAGGCCTCCTATAGCAGGCGTACACAGAATCATGCGTACAGAACAGACAAGCAATAAAACATGGTTGCAGCTGGGATCCTTAGAGAAGCCACACGATCGCTCGTCACTACAGTAAGTGGCGCTTAACAATGCGCCAGACAAAGCGCTGGGTGACCATTCTGACTACTGAGCGTATTCCTGGGTGATAAATGTTGCGCAACGTGCCAAGAACTCGGCGGCGAAAGGCTAATGGAATAAGCGAACGAGGGATGCCTTGTGAAGTGTTACAAATAATCATCTTTTCGGATGAATTCATGAGAACGCTCTCTACCTTGATGGAACTGGACTGACAAGGTTGTTTCATCTCCAGATCGTTGTTCTGCGCGATTGCGATTGCTGCCCTATCAACTGAGCTGTCTGCCGTGCTCGTTGTAGCATTGATGCGCGAAAGAACATCGGCGATTGGACTCGAACTACCCGAAGTGTGACGGATATCAGCCGTAAACTGAGCTATATATTCCAGGTGTTGGGTCTTACTGAGGGAATACCTACCGGTTGTCGAGCGTAGGACGTAAATTTAGCAGCTTATGATTTGTGAAAACGATAAAGTCCCTGCCTTCAAGTACATGTTAAAAATGATGGATGTCAAGATATACCACCAAAATTTTCTTCCGGAAGGCACTATACCGCGACTGAGTTGGTTTTAACCGTTTAGAGAAGAAAACTAGTGGGTATTAGTCGTCATCGAGTGGCTGCTGCACGGCCGCTCCTACAGCCACGTCTGATGCACCCACATTTAGCGCTAAAAGAGTGGACAAATGGTGATGTGACAACGCTGTTATGGTGACGATAGCTGTTTCTAAATTAACGAAAGCCTTCTATGTGGCAGTTGTAAACAGAACTGAGCGTACTTCACCTCTAAGGGGGACGGTGGGCGGTTGTGTTAGATCGGCAGAATCACGAGTGAAGCGGCGATAAAAATTCACTAAACCATCAAAACAGCGGAGTTGTTTGAACGATGTGGATTCCGGGTGGTCCACTATTGCCTGCACTTTGACAGGGAGAGGTTCAACTCCGCTGTACGAGTTAACTAACTGCCCAACTAACTTTGACTGCGCAGTGCCTCGGAAACGTCCCTGTGTTGCGTAGGCCGAAGCTGTTAGGTCACTTAACCGACGTGAGATTAACACGAATGGTAGTCCCTGTGTTTACTCCGGCAGCCACTACCTCTAGAACTCTTGCAAAAGCGACTCCGGCAACTGTNTGGCCTTGACCGTATTCCAACATCGTGTCGAGATGTTCCTCTGAATGTTGGAAAAACCACGCCTCCGATCTGGCCGTCTGTCGTATTTCGCCTGGCCTTCCTCGCCCGTTGGTCCGATCTAGTCGAGCGATGACTCATCCGGTCGCGCACGTTGTCCTTGATCCGATCGCGGCAGGTTTTTGAACGTACCTCCCCCCACGTTGAGGCATTCGGCCGAGCGTTCGAAAACTCGCACCTCCGACCTGACAATCCACCACAATAATGATCGGTTGCTGAGCCTAGTAAGATACCACTAACCAGATTCAGCATATCTCGGGGAAGGCGTGGCATAAGCTCCAAGAACTTGTCCGAATCGCTTGTTATACGCCGATTACCGAACCCTACTTCCAGCACGGCGAACCACAGCTCTGATTCGAAATCCCCAAAAGCAGGAACAGCTAGCGTGATCAATGACATGAAATATGAAAATTCAGACTTAACCTCCTTAGTTTCCATAGCGCTTCAATGAACGCAAACGGATATATAAATTTATGTATATATGCACCATATATACACTAC
The DNA here is from genome assembly GCA_008508345.1 of Paragonimus westermani. Lineage (NCBI taxonomy): Eukaryota > Metazoa > Platyhelminthes > Trematoda > Plagiorchiida > Troglotrematidae > Paragonimus > Paragonimus westermani. The sequence goes on along the minus strand of QNGE01006258.1, from coordinate 12,593 downwards.
ACGCACTCAAAGCGTAATGTGAGACTGGAAAAAACTAAGCACATATATATAACTTAAACGAGCCCACTAATTTATAGGTTCAAGTGAACCAAAGCCAACCAGTTACAGATAACGCATCGAATAAACAAGTAGTATATAGCTGACAAGTAAATTCGACGTGAAAGTGAGCGAATAACAGGATGGAACCTTAATACGGCCGAACGACAAGCGAGCACGCAGAGGAGCCGTACGTTCGAGTGCGTGGTGCACTTGTCGGTAACCATACTCGTTAAAACAGACGTTTAAGCGCACACAAAATTTTGGAACAGAAAGAGTGCAAGTGGCAATCTCAGCCTTAACAAAGTTAGCAATAAGCTAAGGAGGTGGCTACAATAAGGTGTGAAATGGTTTTCAATCTTCAGAAGTTTTAAAGAGTCTTCTCGAATGTTGCGGCTATTATTAGTTCACTTCGGATAACATTTCCCGCTCACAACAATTTCAGCAATGTATACACAACTTCAAGGCTGGTGATCTAGATTATTGTGATGTGATCAATTTTTGACCCAAACTAGGTATATCTGCTTGAATATCCATCGACCGCCTATTGGTCTGAAAAGCAACAATTAAGAACAAGCTGTTGCATTGCTTCCAAGGATTATAACGTACACCAGTTCCTAATCTTAACATTTATGGCACGCTTTGATACAGTGACTAACAACCGCAGAAGTAAGATCTTCGGGTATTTGAAGAGTGGAGACGTGTTTGATCCACGTCCACCGTCTGCTTATATGAGCTTATGTGAATAAAACTCCTAATCTAGTTCTAACAGGCACCAAATTGACTGGTCTCAATAAGGTTTAGAAGCAAACTGCATACTTTTGCTAACAGTTAGAGAAATGATGAGACTGGTGGCAAGGCGTTAGTCACAACGTTGTTGCTGTCAGGCTTTTGCAGCGAACTGTGCCTTGCATTTGAGGCGACGCAAGTTGCGAGACCATTGGCGTTGAAGTGAGCGTATACCACTGGGTTTGACCAATGATAAACATGAAATAGCGATCAGTAAAAGCGTATCAAAAGCAAAAAACAGCCAAGTGGACAATAAGCGACCCACCACCGAACGTACTCTATTTAGTTTCCGCGGGTAGCAAGAGACTGAAGGAAAAGATATATGGTCATCGGAGCTCAGCAATAAACTGTTGGAGCATAACACCAAAAGTTATGTTGATGAGGCATCCAAGACTAGGTTAAAGACGGTTCTGAAATCGAAGTGACGCAGCTTCAATGCAGTAGCTATTGCCTTTTTGGTTTCATTAAAAGAGTTGATAGCTGCTATTGGAAGCAAGATTTTGAAGCCAGTATAGTTGAGGGGTTAGTTGGCCAGGGTTTTATTAGCTGTATGCAACGCTGGTCAATTTGGCATTAATAATTGATCTTGCTGTGGAAGTGTCGGGCGGCTAGTGTAACTTGAAGTGGGTAGTCGAGGATGTTCTGCGGCCTACTGGTCGATGGTATGATAACAAGCTGATTAACGTTATTTCCCGAGAAATCGACTACTGGAAAGTCAAAATCACACCTGCACGCAGCACTTATTTGGCAGAGCTCTAGCAGATGGATCTGATGGTTCTTCTGATATTTTTGCCCCTAGGACACCATCCATCTTGAGGCAGACAAAATCCAAGGCTCTTGCGACATCTGTTGTAAGTCTTGAAGTTGTCCGGAGTGAACTTTTTGGACCTGGCAGCATACGTAGTGATTTGAACGAGCTGGATGAAATTATCACTGTCGTTTCTGGGTTGCTTGGCAACGACGAGAATCTAGACGTAAACACAGACCAGGTTGAGCTTTGAGAGCATATTATTGCGGCTAAGGCTGGTTGTGATTTAATGCCGATTAGAGTATGTGTTCTGTGAAGCGGCGTTACTAAGCACACTGTCGGTGGTATAACAGTAACTGTATCTTGACTTTCTGGAGTCGCATTTGCAGGTGAATTTGAAAGGCAGTTCAAAGATTATGTGTCCGGACCCGGTAGGCATTAAGTTTGACTTTTCTGACAAACACCTGCAGGCTAGTCGTGCCGACATGATGTTGAGTTACATCAATGATATTGATAGCGCAATAATCAGCTTGAGGGCATTGGGATACTGGCGGATATGTAAAGAGTGGCTATCTGCAAATGTTTTCCAGTACTTTGGGCTGATTGAAACCGCGATGACAAAAGTTCCGGGAACTGTGAGATGCGTCGTGCAGCTTGTTATTCGAAGAAGGAAATCACCAATTAAGGCAGCGAAATGTGCCAACTTTTGGCAAATTAGTGTTCACCACAATGGAGATCCGTCGTAAAATGCGGGAAAGCCCAATTTCAACATACAAGAACGCCGATGACAAACGTCAGTAGATATGCCGTTCACGGCACATGAGTTCGACTGCGTCGGCATGGTTTGGTTGACGACTCTGATGGAAGGACGTTAACATCTGTACTGATATCACCGAGGCTGTACCATGCAGGCCAGCCGACTCTATTCTGGATGCCCGTGACTACGCGGACCAACCTTCGGGCAACGTGGACGCACAAGGGGACAGCGCTCTTCCGAAGCAGGGGCTCGAACAACAGTTCTGAAAAGAGAAACAATACGAACAAGCATGAGCCGAAGGCCCAGTAAGCCATGCACACGACTTACACAAACGAAAGCTAAAACGGCACCGACAACACAGCAGCACGCGCCGTTACACAACTCAAATTCAATCCGTGCGCGCTCGCTGGTTTCGGTTGCGCGTTACAAGGCATCAAAAGACGGATTTGATGTCTCGAACGAAAAACAAACCAGGTCGAAGATAAGAAACGTGATTAGCCGCCATTTGCCGGCCAGCTAGTTTTCACCATACTCTCTGGGGAACAAACACGGGCTGTGACAAAACTGAGCACAACACGGTTACGGCTGGCTCGAAGAAAGCTGTGGCATACGCAGTCATGTGCAACATGTGATAAAAGTCGGGAGTCAACATATGAGTCCGCCCACAAGTTTGCTTCGAAGTGCAAGTATTTTCAGCACCAAGGGGGATATATGAGTGATCTTCCGTATCTTCTAGATGCTACCAGCAGCCGCTCAATGGAGATAGGGTCACATATGAACAGACACCAAGAAAAGTCTGAATATCCCTGGGTAGGTTTCGGGCACACAATATTTATCAAGAGAAGTCTCCCGGCTGATTCGAACCAGCTTGGCGTTGCATGTATGGAAGAGGCTGTGAGAGCTTCTGCTCTCTAGGTTCTAGTGTGTCAAGGACATGTGTGATGCGTATGATCGGCAGTTCTTTAGGCTCCTCCTAAGGTCTATTTGAGTCAGGCTGCCGGACAATGTCGATCTCGTCTGCAGCATCAGCGAGAAGATAACGACCACAGGATTGATCTTTGTTAGCTCCATGGTTGTGCTACATTGCGCGAAAGTAGCCTCCAGCTTCGTAACCCAACTTTGATTACTACTTCCCTCACAGAAGGTATTTTCGTAGAAGCACTTGATAAAAAAACGAACGTTTATTTAACGAGTAAGACAATTAATAAGATTATTTGATTGAAATGGAACAGCAAGATATATCATAGAACAACCACGAAAATAAACAAATACCAGCTTGGGTGCATACGTGCAACAAACTAGCGTTTTCAGGTACACTAAGCGACGACAATACATGTTATTAACAATTTTCACCTAGAACCTAGCAGTAAAGTGCCCGAATAAATCAAATGGATGCGTGGCGCCAATGACACGCATAATCTGACAATCATTGAAAAAACGCGGTCCAGTGCATCATACCAACGAATGTATTTTATACGCAGTATAAAGGTAGGCCCGAAGTATTCTCATATCGCTACAGTTCCAATGATTCACAACAAACGAATTGTTGTCTGTGGAAGGGAGCGAATTCTCCACAATTCCAGTGGACAGCTATTAAAAAGTGCACAACATGCATCATGGGAATAATGCCACAGGTCAATGATCATTGTATTGGCTCCCTGAAATTTGGTGAGTTTCGCTTTCTTCAAGCAGGTATTCTCTGCCTGACTGAAGCACTCAAACAATGCTCCTGTATAATCACCACAAAACGTTCAAAAGTTTGCCCATGCGAGAAAATGTTTCCGTCACCATCCCAAAAGTTTCAACTCTATAGTTAGCGACTGTCTGGTGTGATATAATAGGGATAAACCTAATTAAAGTTGAGTGCCTAGGTCCTTTCGCGAGTAGGCTTTTTAAAGATATGTCATATTCTGTGCAACACGCACCGCGAATAGATTCTCGTAGTTTGTTGCGGATGAAATTCAAGCACAACTGTTGTCATTAACAGGAAGATTCCGATCGGTCTACAAGGAGCTGTTACTGAAAAGGTCAATTTGTGATTCATTTGTGCCAATAGCATTTCAAATATTTAGACGCTTGGCATAAAGTAAAAGGCTGCTAAAATTCAGGTGGGGAAGGCTACTTCTGAATACTAGACATTACAGTGACCCCAGCAAAGACCTTCATAGAACTCCCACAAGTATTGCAGAGAGAGTGATCTAATGACGCTGTTATCAAGGGAGGGTGTAATTCGGCTCGAAATATCTCATGAAATGTCTGCCTCCTAGTCTATCCAAAGCAGGACCGTGTGGAGTGCAGCTCAGCGTTTCAACAAAATAGAAAAAGTAACAGCAGAAATGTGGCTGTCGTCTACCCTCCCCTCGTCTTGCTATCCGTGTAGGTTGCCACCGAGGATCAGACAGGAAGGGAGCGACGCTAAGTAGGAAAAATAGAAAGAAAGCTATAAAGATGGCGAGTTTCACGAAACTCCAATTTGTCCCGTATGGGGCGATTTTGAAGCTGATCGGTTGATAAGTAGTAGAAGAGCGTCAAGCATCTGGTGTGTAAATGGTATCTTTCGATTTTTATGAGAGAGTGTCGGTCCGGGGCGTTAGCTTAATCAAGTTTTGAGGAAATTGCACTATAATTAAGGCTGTTTTTCTAAGGATCTGAAAGTTGGTTGCGTCTGGCTCCATTGTACCATATTGGCGGATATTTCTCTGAAGATTCTAAACATCAAACTTAATTAATTCACTTAATACGAGAGGTTAATGAATATTTTGCTAATCCACTATTATACAGGAATCACATTACAGACAGCATAGCGTTCTATGGAAACGCTTACAACCACCTATAATTTGTATGAGGTTTATTCGCTGGACATCTGCGTGGACGGGTTACGTTTTTCTGATTGCGCCCATATTTGAACAGAACGATCTGCTTCTGCCGGCAACCAGTAAGGTTCTCGTCCGCATCTGTTGGATGTTTTAACATATTTCGCGGTTACACATGTTTGATGTGAGGTGAAAAGGTTACAGCTCCTCCTGTCTGTCCGTTAGTTTCTGTTTAAAGAAGATACATGGGTGCATGTTGAAGATGCGACGCATGTTTTGCGGAAGCAGTGAACTAGAGGGGAATTCCCGTATCTTTCGGGAACGGAATGTCACGTCAACTTCACGACCAAAGATTCAAAACCATCATTAGCTCAGTCTACTTGGTCGAAATCTAGACAGAGGGTACCTTTGCAACAATTTGGTGTTAGTCTGCTCTTTCATGGTCCTAAATTGAAGTGTTTATTGAAAAATTTGGAGTTGACAGAAAGTAAAATTGGAAAGCGTTAGTAAGTCATAACCAGGTTTCCAAAGAGGTTTGATAATCGCTGTTCTCGTCAGGTTGTCCTTGGTCACAATGAGGCGATCAAGCAGAATGTGTGTCTATCCTAACTGATACCTGCTTGGCATGATGCGCTCAGTCTTTAGCACCGATAATCGCTGCTGAGTTTTTGGGAACTCAGATGAGATGCGGATAATCTAGTGGGTTTTGGAGCATCAAAATTATTCCAAATGAAGAAATGATTAATACGTGCATGCACTTCAACAATTTGTGCACTTGTATCCAGTTGACCCTAAGAGTGCATTATGAAAAAAAACCTTGTTCGCACATTAACCTGTGGAATTCTTTCTGTCTATTATAATTCAGTCATTTGCATTTAAAAAACATTTCGGCTTGAAATATTTTGACGGATAAAAGTAAGTAACTATTGAGTCTATGAATTTATAGATTAGTCTATGAATTCTTAGACTAAACAGTTCAGTGGTATACTAATCTGTCACTGAATCTGATAGACGTTTCTTTAGGTGAGATGATCCGACAATACAACGAGAAATTAAAAGGCGGAACCCAGAGAGTGCCTCCATTTCCCAACAAATCAAATAGCTGAAAGATGTTTTCTCGTAGGTATTTTAGACACAGCAGTGTCTGTGAAGCGTATGCTTCACGGACGCCAAATATTTGGTTGCTGAAATCAATTTTTAAAGCTAGAAACGGCAACTATAATAAGCAAATATAACGTCCTCCACATATTCTACATAACAAATTCCATTGGTGAACATATTGGCGGGAGCATCTGGAGGATTTTGATATGCAGACAAACCTCACCACTCACAAGTCTTCTCTCGGTATCGTGATAACTTATTCTATGATCAGCGGTCTTGAACTTGGCTTGGACTATTTGGTTTCATTAGCAGCGTCCACCTAAGTACCTTTGGCTTTTTTGGTAACTATTTTGCGCCAATATGGTTTGTGTTGTAGAATCCCTGCTAACACCAATTATGGATTCAGCTAAGGGGTGAATTAGGGCTGTTTTCGGGAAAGCTTAGCGATGGATTCTTTTGAACGATGGTGTTTTGGTTGCTGAGCATGTACCTATTCGCGTGTGAGCCAGTACACTCCTTATTTATGGAATACATGAAGTACTTAACACAAAAGAATTGCATTAAACTCAGAAAAGTTTTAGTTACACGTATAAACTAGTTCCCAGTCCGTTTGTCCAAATTGAGCCAACAAAATAACATCTAGTCAGTGTTCACTATCGGAAACCAATCGTGTAGCAACTAGAAAAATAAAATTTTGATGGTCGCATCCATCTGTACCTCCCAGATGATTTTGGTTTTCCATCTGCTCTTGCGTTAGTCATGCTAGTCATTTTGTAACATCCGGCCCGGGGCTAAAAACACAACTCGCTCCGTGCTACGCTAGCTTGAAGTATCTCTCTCTACACTCTACTTTCCACAGCCGGTAATAATACACGTGTAGCGACTATACTACATAATATTTTGATAGTCGCATTCATTGTACATTTTCGATGATTTCGGTTTGTTAACTACTTTCGTTTTAGTCAAGCTACCCATTTTGTAACATCCGGCCCGGGGCTAAAATCACAACTCGCTCCGTGCCTCGCTAGCTTGACGTGTCTCTCTGTACTCTCCATTTTCCAGGGTTGGCAATAATATACGAAGTCAACGCGCTGAGACTTGGCTTTTCACTGTCGATCGATTGTCGCTAGTGAATTCTGACTGGGTTTTATTTTTGTTGGATCAGTTCCAACAATTTCTGAACCCGAAAATAATTTGAACGCGTGGTTACACTTTGCCGTGTTTCGATGAGTTCTTTCGCTACCGTTATTTTGCCTTGTACTTCCGGAATGGTTTTCTTATTTTTGGTTATATTATTTTATATCATCGTTTTATTATATATCACTGCGCAACCATTTCCCGTCATATCCCTGTCAGCTAACGATTCTAAGCCGCTCGAGTACCCCACAGTAGCCATATCACTGGTAGTCCCACGGTTCTTATAGATGGACCCTTTCATACTGTTTGTACACCTAGAAGCAGAGTTCTACTATAACCGAATCTCTTCTAACCGGGCTAAATTCAGCCAGTAAGTAGGTCGTTTGTCGAAAGAGGTTACGACACATCTCCGAGATGTGTTAGTGAGCCAGCCCACAGAGAATAGCTACGAAACTCTTGAGGAAGCTATGATAAAGCGAGTCACCCCATCGGAAAAGACTTGTCTGCAGCAGCTACTTATTGAGCTAGGGCTGGGCGACAAGCGTCTCAGTACCCTGCTTCGGGAGCTGCAACAACCACAAGGCAGGTCACAGATGGGCGAGTCTCTCCTGTGCAAACTGTGGATACAGAGACTACCGGAGACGGCGCAGGCGATTTTATCTATCGCGAGATCACAACCTTTAGCGGAGGCAGCGGAGATAGCCGACCAAGTACTAGAACGTTTTCAACCGCTCCTCAGCCAGGTTGACACCCCGACCCAGGCGCCAGGTCCGGTGAGAGATGTGCCGTCACATAATGAAGGCGGCCCGTCTATATCAGCACCGAACATAGAAGCATCATAAGCCGAAGTCGCAGCTTTGCGCCACGATTTTAGCTGAATCCCTTCAGGTCATCCTGCACGCTGCCGCCCTAGCAGATCGCCCAGGCGCACAGCGTAGCATCCAAACGACGGTTACTGTTGGTATCACCAACGTTTTGGCACACAATCCACCAGGTGTGTTAAACCGTGCACCTATTTAGCGACCAANTGCATGCACTTCAACAATTTGTGCACTTGTATCCAGTTGACCCTAAGAGTGCATTATGAAAAAAAACCTTGTTCGCACATTAACCTGTGGAATTCTTTCTGTCTATTATAATTCAGTCATTTGCATTTAAAAAACATTTCGGCTTGAAATATTTTGACGGATAAAAGTAAGTAACTATTGAGTCTATGAATTTATAGATTAGTCTATGAATTCTTAGACTAAACAGTTCAGTGGTATACTAATCTGTCACTGAATCTGATAGACGTTTCTTTAGGTGAGATGATCCGACAATACAACGAGAAATTAAAAGGCGGAACCCAGAGAGTGCCTCCATTTCCCAACAAATCAAATAGCTGAAAGATGTTTTCTCGTAGGTATTTTAGACACAGCAGTGTCTGTGAAGCGTATGCTTCACGGACGCCAAATATTTGGTTGCTGAAATCAATTTTTAAAGCTAGAAACGGCAACTATAATAAGCAAATATAACGTCCTCCACATATTCTACATAACAAATTCCATTGGTGAACATATTGGCGGGAGCATCTGGAGGATTTTGATATGCAGACAAACCTCACCACTCACAAGTCTTCTCTCGGTATCGTGATAACTTATTCTATGATCAGCGGTCTTGAACTTGGCTTGGACTATTTGGTTTCATTAGCAGCGTCCACCTAAGTACCTTTGGCTTTTTTGGTAACTATTTTGCGCCAATATGGTTTGTGTTGTAGAATCCCTGCTAACACCAATTATGGATTCAGCTAAGGGGTGAATTAGGGCTGTTTTCGGGAAAGCTTAGCGATGGATTCTTTTGAACGATGGTGTTTTGGTTGCTGAGCATGTACCTATTCGCGTGTGAGCCAGTACACTCCTTATTTATGGAATACATGAAGTACTTAACACAAAAGAATTGCATTAAACTCAGAAAAGTTTTAGTTACACGTATAAACTAGTTCCCAGTCCGTTTGTCCAAATTGAGCCAACAAAATAACATCTAGTCAGTGTTCACTATCGGAAACCAATCGTGTAGCAACTAGAAAAATAAAATTTTGATGGTCGCATCCATCTGTACCTCCCAGATGATTTTGGTTTTCCATCTGCTCTTGCGTTAGTCATGCTAGTCATTTTGTAACATCCGGCCCGGGGCTAAAAACACAACTCGCTCCGTGCTACGCTAGCTTGAAGTATCTCTCTCTACACTCTACTTTCCACAGCCGGTAATAATACACGTGTAGCGACTATACTACATAATATTTTGATAGTCGCATTCATTGTACATTTTCGATGATTTCGGTTTGTTAACTACTTTCGTTTTAGTCAAGCTACCCATTTTGTAACATCCGGCCCGGGGCTAAAATCACAACTCGCTCCGTGCCTCGCTAGCTTGACGTGTCTCTCTGTACTCTCCATTTTCCAGGGTTGGTAATAATATACGAAGTCAACGCGCTGAGACTTGGCTTTTCACTGTCGATCGATTGTCGCTAGTGAATTCTGACTGGGTTTTATTTTTGTTGGATCAGTTCCAACAATTTCTGAACCCGAAAATAATTTGAACGCGTGGTTACACTTTGCCGTGTTTCGATGAGTTCTTTCGCTACCGTTATTTTGCCTTGTACTTCCGGAATGGTTTTCTTATTTTTGGTTATATTATTTTATATCATCGTTTTATTATATATCACTGCGCAACCATTTCCCGTCATATCCCTGTCAGCTAACGATTCTAAGCCGCTCGAGTACCCCACAGTAGCCATATCACTGGTAGTCCCACGGTTCTTATAGATGGACCCTTTCATACTGTTTGTACACCTAGAAGCAGAGTTCTACTATAACCGAATCTCTTCTAACCGGGCTAAATTCAGCCAGTAAGTAGGTCGTTTGTCGAAAGAGTTTACGACACATCTCCGAGATGTGTTAGTGAGCCAGCCCACAGAGAATAGCTACGAAACTCTTGAGGAAGCTATGATAAAGCGAGTCACCCCATCGGAAAAGACTTGTCTGCAGCAGCTACTTATTGAGCTAGGGCTGGGCGACAAGCGTCTCAGTACCCTGCTTCGGGAGCTGCAACAACCACAAGGCAGGTCACAGATGGGCGAGTCTCTCCTGTGCAAACTGTGGATACAGAGACTACCGGAGACGGCGCAGGCGATTTTATCTATCGCGAGATCACAACCTTTAGCGGAGGCAGCGGAGATAGCCGACCAAGTACTAGAACGTTTTCAACCGCTCCTCAGCCAGGTTGACACCCCGACCCAGGCGCCAGGTCCGGTGAGAGATGTGCCGTCACATAATGAAGGCGGCCCGTCTATATCAGCACCGAACATAGAAGCATCATAAGCCGAAGTCGCAGCTTTGCGCCACGATTTTAGCTGAATCCCTTCAGGTCATCCTGCACGCTGCCGCCCTAGCAGATCGCCCAGGCGCACAGCGTAGCATCCAAACGACGGTTACTGTTGGTATCACCAACGTTTTGGCACACAATCCACCAGGTGTGTTAAACCGTGCACCTATTTAGCGACCAAGCAGGGAAACTTCCACGCCGGCCCGTAATGGCGATTAACGTCGTCGGCGTTTTACCTTGTCGCTTCATATTCGTGAAGGATGTAGATACGAAAAACACGTTTTTGGTTGATACCGGGGCGCAGGTTAGGGTATTTTCGTCTACAAAAGACGAGGTGCCACACCCTTGCAGCCCACAGCTCCGTGCGGCAAACGGCACCCCTATACCTACTTATGGACAACGTTCCTTAACCCTTAATCTGGGCCTCAGGCGGACATTCCGCTGGGTGTTCATAATTGCCGCGGTACCTTTCGCTATAATCGGCATCGATTTTCTCCAGCGTTTTTACCTTCTGGTTGATACGAGACACCGCCTGTTAATCGATTCTAGCACTGAACTAAGCATACTCGGAACGCATGCAACAGTTGCGGCCATAGCATCCATATATGCCTGACCCGCCGCCCTCAGACAATTTGTGGACCTCTTCACTAAGTTCCCACAGCTCGTTCGCACACCGGACGATATCCCACCTGTGACCTTAAGTGTCACACTCCATATCCGTACTAAGGGATCCCTCGTCTCTGCATGACCTCGCCGGTTGGCTCCCGACAAACCCAAACTAGCTAGGGCAGAGTTCGAGCACATGCTCGAACTCGGAATGATACGCCATTCCGAGAGTTCATGGGCTTTACCGCTGCACATGTTCCCTAAGAAGTCAGGTGACTGGCGCCCATGCGGTAATTACCGCGGGCTAAACAGTGCAACCGTCCCTGACAAGTATCCAATCTCACAAATGCAGAATTCAACGACTTGCTTACACGGAAAAACCATATTCAGCAAGATAGATTTAGTACGTGCATATCACCAGATTTCGGTAACCAAATAAGACATACCCAAAATCGCAGTTATAACCCCCTCTGGCCTTTCAGAATTTCTTCGAATGTTATTTGGTTTGAGTAACGCAGCTCAATCTTTTCAACGCTTCATACATGAAGTGACATGTCGTTTGGACTTTTTCTACCTTTATTTGGATGATAGTTTAGTAGCCAGTTCTTCACAGGAAGAACACGTTACTCATCTCCGCCCCTTACTGGAACGTCTGACCCAACACGGTGTCACAGTTAATCCCACTAAATGCAGACTAGTTAGGGCCACAACTTAGTTTCTTGGCCATAAGGTCTCAGAAAATGGAATCGCCGCACTCATAGATAAAGTTGGAGCTATTCGTAAATACCCTGGGCCAAGTTCCTTCAGGTAACTTCGTCATTTTAGTGGTCTGGTCAGCTATTACAAACGCTTTATACCTCATTGTGCACACATAATGCATGCAATGACCGATCTTCTCCGTGGAGGTGGACGCAAATTTCAGTTTACCGAGGCTGCACGCACGACGTGAGTTAAGCTCAAGGATGCGGTAGCCGAACTAGCTCCCCTTGCCTATCCTAATCCGAACGCATCACTGTCCATTGTGAACGATGCTTCGGACACAGCCGTTGGTGTTGTTTTAAAACAGCTCGTTGAAAAACAGTAGCAACTGTTAGTTTTCTTCTCCAAACGCTTATAACCCGCGGAATCCCAATACAACACGTTCGGTAGGGAATTGTTAGCTAACTGTTTAGGCATCCACCATTCAGTGGAAGGCAGGACATTTACGGTTTACACCGACCATAAACCGTTAACCTACTCCTTA
>QNGE01006257.1:11524-33596 GCA_008508345.1 Paragonimus westermani | reverse complement strand
CATCAGATTAAACTCAACGTTTGGTTCCATTTCGAACTTTGTACTCTCGGTACCCTATTCCAACTCGGGTATACACCACAATTTTGAAACAGAACCACCATAACGAACGCCATCATATCAAGAAGATAGACAATCTCCACCACAAATGCTTAAAAATTGATTTCTTTTATGAGAACCACATTATGACAAAAGTTTCCTGCAGGTTCTGCCGTGCATAGTGATTGGTGGAGATGTAATTGATAACTTTCGTCCTCATTTGAAGTGCATAATAATTTCCACTTTTATCATAGCGCACAGTTTAAAGCTTTTTCGGAATCCGAGATCAAATCGTGGTCTGATGCCTCTGGACAAAGACCGGGAGAACGCCAACAAGAATCCGTTATAGAGTTACACATCATTGCATTGCATGGTTTGTTGCAGAATGTCACGCGCAATGTGGGATCGGCATGCGGAAAAGTAACGTAGAGTTTAAAACAACACTCTTTTGTAGAAAGAATCGCTGTAAGTTAAGATGAAATTATGAATACCATTGAAATCCAATATACCCTCTGGCTTTTTGTGCTCAGTCGTGACTTTCTTAAATTCAGAACAAATAAACACATGAAACTTGAAGACTTTAGGAGTTCCTGTAAATTATGTTCCGTATCGACAGAAGCGTGTAATTTCCAAATTAAACGGTCTAGAAACAGTTCTGATTGGAGCGTACAACAAATTAGATAAAAGGACTTGCAAAATCAATCGTTCGGTGAACTACTACTAGTTTTAACCAGCCAGAAATGGAAATGTAATTCTTTATACTAAATTTCAGGTCAACCACAATTTATTGTGTACGTATCATGTGCATGCTAATGAGCAACAAACACCAGGTGCCAAAAGACAATTGCGTACGTATGAACATAACTTCTTCCAACTGAATTTAGGAAAATGTTATACAGGACACTAGAGGATTAATCACTAAGAGTTATCACAATGGTTAAATCTATGCTATTCCGATGTTTGTTTACTCCAAGGTAACGATTATTTACTGAGTAAAATAGTTATTTTTTTCCAGAGAAAACTTCCAGTTTCACGAGTACTTTCGTCTGATATGGTTAAATATGGTTATATGATATAGCTAACCAACTGAAGATTTTACTGACACTGACCTAGCAAAAAATAAATGTTCGACGAGCTTCTGACATTTATCCAAACAGCTATCTGCAAATAGAGGATACATTTTTCTGTTACGCAAAATTTCACCGAATGGTTCAGTCTTTGTAAGATCGTCAGACAAACACACCACTGATTCCGATTGGTACGACAGGCTGCTGAGGTTTGCGAAAGCCGCGCGTTGTCCTATATTTTTCCAAACAATCACGTGTGTTTGAACAATGTATACAGAGGAATTCTGACAATGTTCACAACTGTGGGTTTCAAAAAGTCTACTGGTTTTCAATTCATGCTTGTATGTTAATCAAGAACACTTTTTTTCTTTCAACGTGCATGACTGCTTGAATTTGAATGAATAACAAATGTCACTTCGATTGTTCAGAACCAATTTTTGGCGCAAAACACAGACAAGCAACATAGACATTTCTCGTTTAACTGGATTTCTGACCAAACGATGATTATCTGAGCGTATCTCATTACGTGCACAGAATTCACTTCCGTCTGCCAGTAATCAAAATTAATTTGAGGTGCAGTGGTGACTGACTTGTTGAATTCTGGGAGTTCCAGTAACAAATGTCTGATGACGAATTAATGGTTACCAAAGGGGATAAGAAAGTTGACACCAACCTCGCTGATCCGACTGACATGCTCAAATTGGACACCCATGAATGTTCGCATGATGCGAATTATGAAACGGCTAACGAATGTCTCAACCTGAGGACCAAACAGGAAGGTTAGTTGAAGCACACTTCTTGAACTGGAAGCTGTGTGTAACATCACGTTAAACTGTAATTGCAAGTTTTAATAAGTTGAAATCAGTATTTGGACAATACTGATTATTTTATCATATGTAGAATTTTCGTTTCAAATAATATTTCAACATTATTGTTCTTCAAAACCATACGTCCCTAATACTGAGTGAATTCTTGAAACACAATTTTATGAAGACTGCAAAACCTGAAGTCAACGACGTCGACACTTTGCGTGGTCCTTCTGTGGTGTGTATCGAATTCATTGGAGTCTGCTGATAATTGTATTTCTCAAGAGCATTAATAAAATGGCGTAGAAACCCATTGTGCCGTGAGAGTTTCGATACTGTTAAAGACGTGTAAGTTTAAGCTGGTGTAAGTAATATGGGTTTAACACTTATAGTTCTCCTGAAGTACGCCACCAACCACACGATCCTTGTCAACTGTCAGGTCTGTGTACCAATAACTACTAACAACAAATCATAATTTGCGAACGGCAGATATCCGTGGTTACTAATCGATGTGCCGCTTGTTCATACTGTTTACCTTAGCCTCAGATGAGTCCCTATGGAAGTGAATAACACTCACGAAATATGTGCAGAAAATCAGCCCGCTCTAATACTACATGTGTCCAGTTCCGTAGGGTGTGCTATGGAACACGCATAACTCATGCTGGCTTACCCTATGAAACCTTGAGTATTTGTGTCGAACATTATGGATAAGAGTGCCTTCACTCTATTTTGCTTTGTGAAGATCCCTTATGAGCTGGAACCCCAGCATGAGGAGTATACTTACAGGTTACCTTGATGCTATGAACTAAAATTTACCTACTGGTCAAATGCACTGTGTTTGGTCAAAACGCCCTTCAGCAAAGGCGCTGCGAACTAAAACGTTTCCCAAGCGCATACGTTTGTCACCAAAATACTCTACCTCAACATTTATGCTGATTAATTGATGAACATCTACGCAATTTCCTAACGGATAAGTGAACTTGCCTGTGTCAAATAGATAGGGAACATTTTTAAAGGAATAAGCCTGTAAACCATTTTGATTTCCATTGCTAAATCAATAAATCAATTAAGTAACATACCAACGAAGCACTACAACCCTGGTCAGTTTTTCATTCACCTGGTCCTTCTATATATTTATCTGTTGAACAGTTTACGGGAAAAGCAAGTTTACGTAACCGTAAGCCAGATAGATTTCTTTCTGACACCATTTTGGACAATATGCTCTGCTTGTTGGGAATGACGAGAACAACACGTGATTGGGAATGGTTCTATTAATAGCCCATGTTTAACACATCCAGTGTTTCAGAAAGAAAAAGAAATCAGTGTAATTGACAACTGATTTCAAATCAGTCAATTGGGAATTAGTCCCCTTTGTCCAGGCAGAACTTTCTAGGTTAAATCTGTTCCGGCAGATATGGAGGTAAACAGGTGATTTCGAGGTGAACGTGGTATAAAGTTATTAGGAAGATCTCAGTTCAAATTTTGCTAAATTGTTAATTCAATTTTACTTACTCAGTAGTTTATGTCTTCAAGATATCTGAAATTGTAGCCGTATACTTAGTCGTTCGCACAATTTGGTCACTGTAATTTCTTTGTTACTATAACATTGCAATGTTTTTCTCATTTAAGGTGATCCTTCTAGATATAGGTCGGGACGGTCAAGCTACTGGCGAAGGATGTGGAACTCATGTTTCCCCCTTGGACTGTGTTACGAATTTAAGCAGCTCATTGAATTGGCACTACCCATTGTGAGTTATTGTATGAATACGTTTCATATTTTGATGACACTTTTTGAATGCAGACCGATCTACATTAAATGTGATTGTATGTACAGATATTTTTGCTGAAAGTAGCCAACGAGGTAGCCTTAAAGGCCATATAAGTTTAACATAATAATTGAGCGCAGATGGCGCGTTTACGACGTTAATTCCTCGAGTTGAGCCAAACCAGCGAAGTAACCGAACTTCTTATTGACTGCTTATCAATAATTAACACGATGCTCGGAAAGTTTTAGGAATTCCGTTAATTGAACCTACGGATGTACAATAACTAGAGGAAATGAGAGTTACCGTATCTCACTTTGTGGCGATACGGTAACCAAAGTATTACATATATGGCCCTACGGTTCGGCGTTGGCCTATGGAAATGAAGACGTAAGAGGTGTGATATTTTTGGCGCGGTGACTATCACGGTTTTTAGTCGTAAGCGTAGATCGCAGCCAAGTTGCTCAAACCGGCAAAGTCGTGCATCACTGACAGGCTTCGCTGAAAGTTGAAAAACCTGCCAAACTGCGAATATTGTAGTCATTTTAGAATAAAGTTAAACTAATATCAACCAATTTTCCGACTACTGTTCGATAACGTTATACATATATTGCAAATGATCACTTCCATTTTGATTGTGAATGAATATCTCAAACGACTGAAATATTAAGACAACTCAGGAGTTGAAGACTCCAAGTAAAATTGCTTTCAATCAATAAAGAACACTACAGCTTTTCAAAGTTCTCGTCTTAGTCTAGGTCTCTCCAAAGTTGGCAGAGAGGAGGGTGTTAGGTGGCAAGTATGAATAACCAGAAAGCTTTCAAAGACAAGGCTAGTTTGTCCTCACACTCTATTAACACTGGAAAAATAAAGTGATTTCGAAGTTTGGCGGCCAGCCTGGCTTCTCATGCCAGGATTCTGAAGTGAACATAACCGTGCATGACATAGTGTTAAAAAATTTTGTACATCGATGTTTACCAAAAAATGTTATCCACTGAAGTTTGGGTTTTTTTAAATATAAATTAGGCTGTATTATTATACGGAACTCTCACAGAGTAACCGTAAGAAGCAGCGCAGTCGGGAATGTCAGCATATGCGTACTGAATCGGCTTTCTACGGAATGCGCTTTTGATAGACAAAACGTACATGCGTAAAACTTATTCGGGAAGTTTGTAGACAAGTAAAACTGCGTCGAAGAAATTCAAAACAAATTCTTCGCAATATCCCGAAAACAACATGTGAAGTTGAATAAAGATGGTGTTGTTCGTTTTGTGTCATTCTAGAAAGACAGTTAACAGTAACAGTGTTTTTAATGCCAAAGCAGATGTCTGCTATACCCTGAAACACGCTAATTTTTCATCAATCTAATAAGGTCCTGCAGAAAAATTACTAGTGAAAACTTCCGTCGTTCGCCTAATCTTAAAATGACTCATTATTACCCAAACAGTTCATCCATATCTTACCTGTCTCACAAGCGGAAAGCTCACCAATGCTCAGTAATATAAAGTTGACAAGAAACCACAATCAGTCTAAAACTATGAAAGGACAATAACATCTTCATGAGAATCAGATGTAGTTGAACTTCAGAACCGAGTTTTTCTGATGGAATCGGCTACAGGCCCATTTCTGGGTAATATACCACTTTATTATTGAAAAAATCTTGGTCATAAATTGTGAGCACGAGTCGGTATCGATAAACTTGCCTGAAAAAGATGCAAACTTTGTCAGCTGAAGAACAAATTGAGGATCAACACTTAGTAAACACTGGTCGTCTTCCCAGATTCTTAGATCAGTCTGTATGCTACATCGCGTGACGTTGATTAAGTCATTTAGATACGACAGGTTTACAACACTGTCCTGACGCCTCGGTTATTGCGACGGGAGTTTTTTAATCGAATGATCGCACCTGAAAATTGTCAGCTGCTAAGTTTTCTTGAATGTGACATTGCAAAGAACACCAAGAAGTAATTAGCTACTTGGAATTCACAAATGTTTGCGAGCATATCACTCTGAAAATGAACTGGTATAGTTTAGCCCCCGTAATGCCAAGTTTTAATGTTAGGTTAATTTTTTCATGTTAATTCCGGATTATTATTTGTAGAGGTTATAGGGTTTATTACTTCAGACCTAGCCAACTCATGTGAATGTGGTTATAGATGACCTTGTATAGTTGGTGGTTGTAACAGAGTGGATTAATCGATTCCCGGTCTTTGAAATAAATAATTTTAGCCTGTGGAGCTCATTCAAGATTAAAGGCACTCGCAGGTGTTGAGATGTATGGTAATAGGGAAGATGACCAGGCCTCAGAAACAGTCAAGTGAAAAATTCGTGCCTTTCCTAGGTTTACTTTTGAGTTACCCTAGCAGTAGGCTATGGTTAGGAATAGAGTTATATTTTTTTGTGAAACTGATTAGCTCATTCGCTGAAAAAGAGGTTTTCAGCTCCTTCGACTCAGATTATTTGACTTTGTGTTATTCTTTCTACGCAACACTTTGAACTGTATGCTTATTTATTGTAAACCTCTTCTGACATTCTTATCCAGTACTCCGATATGCTACTAAGTTCGAGTTCACCATTAGGGTCAAATATCAATAAATATCAACCTTACGCTTCCAGGCAGATGTTGATCAGTAACTTTACTTACTTGCAACCAATAAGTATGCAGTCCAAGTGGCTTCAATATTTTTGCAAAGATTATTATCAAACCGTGTTCCGTTGAGTGATCATACTCACTAACTTGTGTGGGGAATTATCCTCTCTTCTGACCAATACAACCAAATTAGGTAAGAGTACCATAGGACTCAATCAGGATTGTATCACACCCTGTCCGGTTAAATGATGCTTATGCTTGTAACTGCAACTCCATGTGTTCTATGGGTTCATCAGGTGAGCATAGCTTACTGATGTTCCAAGAGGTGCTCTTAGCCAGTGCTCGCATCCGTGTGGCCAACAGTTTTTGTAGGATTACGCTTAACTGAGGAGATGGTACAGAATTCGGGTGTCATGTTTAAACCCATATCTTTCAGTCTAGGGTGACCACTACTGTACTATCGTTAGTGAGATATTATTCGGTAATTCTCGAAGGCTTTTGACGAGATTTCCCTACCTCCTCATCTTACTTTAGACCTATCTATCAGTTGTAATTCAACCACGTCCAAATCGTCGATTCTTATCGCTATGAACCGATGCTCTTAGTGGATCGACTACCAATCCGAATAGCATCGCTGTTGATTCGGCGGTTAATATAGTGATCGCAAATTGTTTGTGAGTGGCCAACACAAACTGGCAATCTGAGAAGAACCACGTTCATTTACATCATCGAAGTGTGAAATAGTTAAGCATCCAATTTTGGTACCATTCAAATGTTGTGGATCACGAGAAGTGAACATCTTTGTGCTAGCCATCTCTTATCCAGCGAGTTAACGCTGTAATCCCCATGCTGTGGTTGCACCGATGCACAGGATATTCAGTAGAATACTCAATAATTTCTACTTAAAATAGCTTACACACCCATCCTATATACATGTATGTGCCGTGCAAAAATAACAGTGGGTTCATGCGGTTCGTTGCATCACTGTATTCAGTGACAGACAGAATCTCATCTAAGTCAATATCTACATCTCTCCTTGTTGAATACTCTTAGCTATTAAATTACTGTTCGGTACACAATGTGGGTTATAATCACTCAGAGGTCTCGTTTCAGTACACGTTTGCTAACGTTGTCATAAATCCGATCTTGGCTAGGTAATATTGCCGAGGATGAGAAAACCTCAGTCCATAATTAACTGCATAAAAATGCGACCTTTTGAAGATGTTCACCTTGACCGTTATATTGTTGGTTTAATGTCCACGTTCTGGCGATTCAAACCGGCTGTACTTGTTATTTCAGAAAATTTAATTAGGTCATGTGTGATTATCCGACTATATGCCTTGATGGGGTGGGATGTTCCCAAACTAGGAGGGAACCCAAGCTCGTGATAGGCCGAATGGGATTCAAACTAGAGCACAAACACCTGTTATATATATATAGTCTAGTTAGTTAACCCGTCGCAAGTCAGATACAAGTCAGATCTGTTTTGTATAACACATGTGTAATATGCACTCATGCATTGATATCACAGGGTGATTCAGTCGATCAAATTATTTCTCGAAACTTGAAAGCACCCTCTAAAAGCATCGCGTTCGATAAAGATGGATGGAACATTACTCGAAATAAACAGCATATGATCAATTGCAAACGAAGTGAAACGTCTACATTGTTCAAATCTATGACCCGCTGGTGATAAGAAATAACCCAATAGTAATGGTATACTGTAAATAATTAGCAAATCAAGATAATATTCTTAACAAAAATTTGATATCTTGCTCGAAGTTGTTAAATGTGTTAACCTAATGATGAAGACTAACGTTAGCCTACTAGAACACGTTCATGTTCTCTAGAGGTTCCGATGTTATATGTTTCGCAAGGTGATTAGTGCGGCTTCGTTTCAGTTTTGCGCGATGCTGATGGCTTTGAGTGTCTCACTTTTTGGTTAGATTCTCTGTCACTTACAGGGATATACTCATTAGTCAGGAGCTAACTAGTGAATGGAATAACGGTTAAGGAGCCACCCATTCTACTCATCCACTGTATTGTCTATAGATCGACGTGGATTCAGCTAGCGTGTTAAGGTTTCACTCACAGCTTTTTCTCACAGGTTGGTATATAAATGCAGGTTGATTTTTTTTCTTCCAGCACTCAGGTAAGACTTTTCACCCTTTTGCCATCTAGTCCATTATGAGGTATCAGTTGTCTATGTTTACCAGTAGCTAGTCGCAAGAAACGATTAATTCGTTAGCCTTTACACTTTCGCCGATTGTCAACGAATTTGTTATTTGGTTATCAGGACACCGCGAAGACATTTGGCAAGCATCCTGTCGATAGGGCATCTGTTGCATATGTTTTGCATCTACACGTTGCTTCTTGAGTCGGAGCCGATAATTTATAGTGCAACCTACGATCGGGGTTTTGGGGGATATTTTAAGGGATAATAGTGGGAGAATGAGAAGATTGGAACCGCTGTTTTAATAAGAAACATGAATTAGATGCAACAATACAGAATTGCTGCGTGTCAACAGAGCAATACGGGTGCAAAAGAGAGAGGATTTTGAGCCCCCGTACAGATTGGATGAAAGAGGTAAGATATGGTTGGAAAATCTGTACAAATCAAACAGGAGTTGAAAGAATCTACATCGATTTACACTGACTAAAATGATAACGCAACATGGATTAAGGTGCACCCAGAAACAGTTAGTGATTAGCTTTTTACTATGTCGGTAAGAACGCAACAAGTACTGTTTGATTCTATTTTGCTTTCGTGTTTATTCCAGACCCGAATTTTAAACCGATGTATTTTTTCATACGGCTTAACAACTAACGAACCACCCCTGGATCTCCTTAATCCATGTTGCGTTATTATTTTAGTCAGTGTAAATTGATGTAGATTCTTTCAACTCCTGTTTGATTTGTACAGATTTTCCAACCATATCTTACCTCTTCCATCCAATCTGTATGGGGATTTAACCACCTATCCCTTTTGCACCCGTATTGCTCTGCTGACCCACAGCAATTCTGTATTGTTGCATTTAATTCATGTTTCTTGTTAATGAGTACGTTTCGGTTGCATCTTGCTGCTTCCTCCTTGGTCACCTGACTGACTGTCTCAGACATGATTAGATCGATTTCGTCCCACTATATAATGTTTATGTTAGTTTTGCAAAAGCATCCGATGAGATGTAAACGAAATTTCAATGAGCAAGGCACCTTACATGCTACTGTTTGCCTTCTTTCAATTTGTCGGTGGAAAGCAATGTTTCACAATTGCTATAGTCGCTGTCAGAATGCTCGAGTGGTTGATTACAGAGCTATCAGATGTCATTTTCTGACGTGATACAAAATCTCGCGCAGTTTTTCAAATACCTGTTCCACTCAGATTTGGGAAACTATTTATTGACAATATCTTGGTGAAACCAAATGGTTTCCGGTCTTTTTCATGATCCATCGGATTTCAATTATGGGAACTTCGTTATCATTTTAAATTCTGTGATATCGACGTCACCGCTGAGTGGAAATCTCGACCGTTCCCTCAAAATCGGATTTCCACAATCCACTGAAGTCAATGCTCGAATCCAGGTTTAACTTTCTGAGATTATTCGTTATCGAAATTCCTGATTTTGTCACTGCATAGCTGCATACAGTGCCTATCACTAGACAGAAGGGGTCGAAACTCCAGGTTCGAATTTGAGCAAGCGGATAAAAATTACTTCAACACAGTCAACATTTGAAGTTGCATCGAACGTATCTTAAACGATACTTATTTCACTGTTCAGCGATGATCTTTGGAGGATTCCGGAGTGAACTGCTTCAGAAGTCTTGTCAAGGCAGCTACTCTTCTAGATCACTTGTTAAACTCCGTATGAGTTAGTGGGAATGGTGGGAACCATGGAGCAGATGTAAAAATTTCTAACTCAGCGTGGCTCCGTAGCCCAGCTAATAGGGTGGTTGCCGCCTTTGAGCATGGTGCTTCTGTCGCTGGTTTTTCCCAGTCAAAGACCTAATTCTTCATATCTGGGTATTCTTTCCTCTGTCACATATGCGAAAACACTTGTCAGCAAGACAAATAAACCTCAGCAAAATTATAACCATCGTGAGCATCGCCAAAATTTGGACGAAGGCTCACAGCTGGTATCGTTTGAATAAAGCTGAAAATAAACGCCACACACAACTATGGGTTTTTAAAAAGTTGGTTGGACGAATTTTCTGCAATAATTTGGCGGTTGGTTGAGCTCTTGTAGACATGGACGGTACTCACTACCAATGAGGGTAAAACAATGGGATTTAAAAAACCGAAGCCTTGTGGGTTTCAGCTTGCGTTCTTCTTTGTAAGTAGTCAAATCTAGTTAAAAATATAGGTACCTCAAGAAAAACGGTTTTCTCTGCCTTTCGCCAACACTTTTAGTTTGGGTGACTGCAAAACTGTCCGAGAAGTGCGTGAACACACCTCCATATTATATATTTCAGCAAAACCTCACACTGTAAGTACCTCAAATAATTGGTGTGCCGTTCCAAGTATTCAGCATGAATTTTCAGAAATAAACGACAGAAAGATTCTTGCTCTATCTCATTATCAGAACTAGATTCAATAAACATGCGTATGACTCGTCCGTTCATGCCACGCATGTGGCTGATTATGCTTGCAACATTCAAAGTACGACAGAAGTTTATACAGCACAAAATGTGCGACAGTTTCCTAGTGGCGTGGTGTCAAAGCCAGGATTTAACTATTTAACAGTCAGTGTACGTCAACAGCATCAGAACTGTTGAAAAAGATGTCCGTCGTAAAGAAAGAGTATACAGCAGGAGCTATCGATAATCTCTATCACGTTTTGGAGAATTGGAATGCGTTCCGAATGGAGCGCGTTCGTAGGTTGCCAATATATTTCGCTGTAAGTTGTGGCTACTAAAAACGTATAAGTAATACAGTACCTAAATATTTCTTTTGGGAACGATCCACACATGAATACAATAATACCATAAAGGCCGGAACGTCACAGCGATCACTATCGCAAGTAAATTTTAACGACAGTACTCAAGTTAAGAACTGATCATCTTACCAGGTTTAAGGCGCTTTAAGTTATTGTTGTGCCTTAGTCAACCCAATATTTCCTTAGATATCGCCCTCAATACAAATTTAAATTCGTTTGTTTTTTGAAGGTAAACGCTGCCGTTTAATGCTAAGCGACTGAAATATCTCTCAACTTCCTCAGAAGGTTCGCATAAAGAGTAGTTTCGGTCAGTCTTTCTAATCCGCCGTTTTGCTAATCTTGCTCGTATGGGATTGGAATCTAACAGCGTGACATTTTCTATTAACATTTGTCGTTATTCACCTGTAACCGTTATCCTGCCAAGTTATACAACGGGTATAGAAACAAAGGTGCGTATGGTGCCAGCCATTTGCGTCGTATCTAGGGTATATTTGCTGTACAATTATTCATTCCTCTCAAATTAACCCCCGCTTACTACCGTACATCATTATAATGAGCTTTCACTTTGTTTCAACTTGCGCAGGTTTATATTTGACAAAAAATGAAACATCTGTTATTTTTTAATGTGGCTTCATGAAAATGTAGTCAACAAGTTCTTTAAATTTCCCCACGTTGTGCACACGATAATCTCAGCCTTTCATCTTCTAAACTAATAGTTGAGTATCTTGATTGAACCTAAGTCCACATAACACAAACAAATAGTTTGACTATCATTAAAGTTCGTTCGATGTTATTCGGTTTCATCTCAAAAGTGACTACACGCAAGTGTAAACGAAACATGTGAACTACCGAAAACTTTTAAGCAACTGTTCAATACTTCTGAATATAATTGTCACATCCTGTCCATTTTCCGTTTACAGACCGTGACGTCTCTATTCACGTTCACTTTCGGGCCTGTGAGCATTGCATTTTGTGGACATTTGGGCAAGACAGAGTTGGCTACAATCGGTCTTTCCATGGCAGTGTTCAATATAGCCGGAATAATTGTGGTTACTGGGCTGCTAACGGCTTGTGACACCATTTTTGCCCAAGTAAGACAAGCGTTAACATTTCAGATTTGATAAACATTTCACTATACGAATTCGACAACCATGATTTACACATAGATCTGTTCAAAGTACTGACTATATTTACTGAACGAGTATTCGAAGGTGGGAGAGACTTTTGATCTCTCTGGACTGATATTTTAGAAAGCGTCTACTGATTACACGTTGAACAGCCACGGCACAACTCCGATAATTGTTTCACGGATTTGCTTTCACTTATATCCGTAACCACTTCCTCATTCATCGATGAAATCACTAAATGAAGTGGAACGAGTAAATGACGATAAAGATTGTTCACAGCGATATAACAGAACAAAGAAAGCAAACGACTGATTGTTTTTCAACCTAGTTTTAGCTTTTGCTTCTCGCCCAATAAATTGTTATTATAATCACAGACCTGTCGAGTAATATTCCCTGTAATTGGCAAAAAATACAATATGTCGAAATATATGAGCCGTTTTTTAGCAATGTATGTAAAGTTATTCAAGTTTCCAACAATTTATGATTGCTGCCAATGAACAGTTGGAAGCATTTAGGCGTTGGAATGTTTACTGACCTTTGCATTTAGTTTGCAAGCGAGTTGAATTCAAAACTGCGCATAGGTCTGAGCGAGGGGTTCAGTGGAGTGTGACGGATGACTACATTTGTGTATCAGAGTGGGCTGAACTGCTGACCTGATCGGTCACTTTCAGATGCCTTGACATTTGTATGTGATTTACCGCCGGTTGTTTTTGGTGCGTTGGAACTTCAATCCAAGGCCCGACTGGTTTAGTTCGGTATCTCTTGAGCTTGCACTCTGGAGTCTGGTTGATCCCTGTTGCTGTTACTCTTTGACCCCGAATCTGACTGGTTGGTTCATGTTCTTTGACTGAGTCGGTTACATCCGTATTTTTGCAGTTCGATCCGACTAATTACTTACTGTCTAGTTTTGATCACCGGTCTGTTCCATTCAAATTAATACTTTAGAGCTTGACAGTGTTCCCATTTTCTTAAGCCGTTGCTTTGCATGAGTGCGTAGGTATTGTCTAGTATAGTGTGTTTATTTACTGAGCAGACCGATGGGTACCAGCCCCAAGAACTTCTATCGCGTGTGTGGTATTTGCTTCCATTGGAATTTCGATGGTACCTAGCTTGGAGTTGCGTCCAGATTGATCCTAGTAGACGGGGATCAAGGAAAATTTTTCATGCTTTTGATGATGAATTCGTGTTTATCGATCCGCATAAATACTTTCTTTCGGTTCTGGTCGACGTATTGTCGTCCGCAGTCGTTTTTCATCGGATTTTGTATTTAGCGTTTATTTTATCGGCTGGTTTGATTAGTTCCGATGAATTTCAATGTACTCTTCGTAATGTTGCCATCAACTTATATGGTAGGGTGTGGCTAAGATGTCTCTCGTTTTTGAAGCATAGTAGTACAGTTCGTTTCGCTGATGGTTTCATACCACCTGAACCGCTTTCCGTCTGCAATAAACCCCTTCTGAAGAAAATTCGTGAATATCTGTTGCGGAAGAATACTCAGCACAAGTATCTTTCTTCACTTTCCGGAGCTTTGTGGTACTGCTTTGTTTCACATTCTTTAAACAGAACTCAAAACAGCTTCTTTAGTAGCAGACTGAGCGACTGATGTGAAACTTGAGGAGTTGGTCAGCGTGTGCTTCTCTTCACCGGACTGACATCTCCGGTGTTTCGTCAAGTTTGCGGCTGAGTAGTACATCCAAAAACAGCAACTGGGTGTCGGTTCCAATCTTTACCTTAAATTTAAAACCGCTGATGACTCCACTAAGTAGTTCGTATATGTCCCTTATAAATTAGTGCTTACGGCTTGCGACTGTGTCGTCGGCACTTCGCATCCAATGTTTTGACTTGATTATCAGGAACGCAATATTTGTTAACCTCTGGATAACCGACCCGGTGATGTATCTTGATGTGGAGCTAGCCCACTGGAGTTCCTTTGAGTTGTTCAACAACACTGAAAATTCGAAACGACAATTTAGATGCAATAATCATCCGCAAATCGGGTGGAACACTGGATACATCAGTTTGCTGAAAAAACACACCCGGACGAACTCCACAGCTTTTAAAACAACCACAATTAAACCTACAGCTAGGACATTTACTCACTGATAGTTCCACCTCATTTTATGATGAAACGTTTGCAACCAAAGTGCCAACCTTAGCGAACATCTCAGCACCCAACTTCTCAACCTCAGCGACTAGCACCACCAGTGTTTCCAGCTATAAAAAATTGGAATCCTCTTTGGAAAAATTTACAGATTAAAAAAAATCGGTTTACCTAAACGGTGCTCTTCCACGGCAATTATCGAAAAGCCTACCTTACAGAAAACGGTTCACATTTACAGAATTCGAAAATGTCCGTACTCGGTTCAGTATTTATATCGGAACACAACAAACATACAGTTACAGATCTTGTTAGTTGGGAATTGAAGACATTTACTAGACTACATTAAATTGTCTATAGATGGTTGGAAAACTTTGATCCCTAAGGATAACTGCTACGGCAATGAGCGCGTTTGTTTTTTACTTGAGAGATTACGGTGGAAAATCTGAGCTTCAGGATTACTCGACACATATCTCTCTGTAATAAACGCTGTACTAGGCATGCTTCAAAACCGATTCGAGAGATAGCAAATATCACACCTGGACTCAGTTACCTAACAAGCCCACAAGGTATCATGCGGTCTGACAGACTGGTTAGTAGATAGGTTGAACCGGTACGATTTCCCATGCAATTATTGCTGGGATCCTGCAACGCCACTGATAACCAGTGAAACTGTAGTCCCGACGAGTAGCGCGGTAGATTTTTTAACTTAGAACTGAAACCTGGCTTACTTATTCCAGCTTTTAAAGCGCATTTTGTGTGGATGTGTGCCGTCCTCGTGGCTGGTTCGAATTCAGCCGAATATACAGTCTTCTCGTATTTTCGTTTCTTCTTAACTCAATAGAGCCCTTATTACACTCTCTTAGCTACTCAGACTTTTAGATAAGGGGGATTTAAAACATATTGTTCGAATTTATTCAAGTATTTACTTTCACAATTACGTCGGTTGGCGTGCTACTTGTGTAAGGTGGAAACAAGAGGGAAATGGAGAAGATTGTTACTTAACCAGCGTGTAAGAAACCGGCAACTGCTTAGACATTGGTAATTAGGATATTTTCACGAGAGGAACAGGTGCAATTAGATAACCTAATTGAAAGCTGTATCCGCAGAAGAAACTAATTGTTATCCTCGGTCATCCACTAAAATCGATTGGTTCACCGTAGTTTCCTCTGTACCAACAACAAATGAACAACGTTCTTAAATGACCCAATCGGGTAAGTCAGTATTCTCTATTAATAATAATTGCAAAGATTAACAGAAAACAGTTCACCAAAATTACATTAATCTACTGGGAAGATCTCACAAGTAACCATCCAGTACTTCTCCTTACCATTATTCAGTTTATGGTGGTATTTATGACTTTAAAAACTTATCAACTGCCTATTGAGTTATTCGTACACAATTATTTTTTCTATCATCTCCAGACATACGGAAGCAAGACAAGGAATAAACTAAGCATGCAAATGAAAAAGGGTGAGTTATGACATAAACGCCGTATTCCTCGGGTAGACAATAAAGTTGCTCACAGGTTCATTCGTTTTTCAGAAGGAAGACAGTTATGTCTCTATCACTGTCTGTGAGTTTCGTGAGGAATAAAATCAAACAGGTTGTTCAGGCATGCTAGATATACGAATTAATGGTTAGTGAAGAAAAGTTAGTGGCCAAAAAATGTTCGTAACAAGTAGTGAACTGCACGTAAAACGATGTCATGATATGTATACTCATTTGGTAACCTAAAGAGATAAACAGGGAGCTTGCATTGCACTCCATTTCCTCCGCAGATGTTGAATGATAAGGGGTTTTGAAAATCAAAAATTCCGTTTCTATAATGTGGTTCGGTAGTGTGTTTAGAAAGGATTGCGTGAAGACTGCAACCAAGCTTTAGTGACGTAAAGATTAGAAGAGTAGAAGTTGGTAAGGTTTCGTGTTAGACATAGAATTCGTTCAGGTTGAACTGAAAGTGAAATGGTTACAAATTTCCACGTCATAGAGAAGCAATAAACCTCCCAGAATAGTTGCTATTTGCACGGAATGAGACCAGCGGTTGAAGAGTGTTTGGTTATCAATTAAGGATTAATTGACTGATTTGTTGAGTGTGACTGCTTGGTGTTGTGACGCGCACTATACATACTGATTGCAGATGAGCTATCTTCGAGTTATGCAAACAAGTTCCAGGTTGAAAACATATTGCAGCTCAACCGAACCTAGCAGACATGAAGGAGAATACGTGTTCAAACTGCTCACTGATCTAGGGTGGAATGGGTAGTTTAAAGTGCGTTTTCCGGGGGCTGGAAAAGAACTGAACATGCTCAAACGAAAACAATAGGCGGTGACGTAAATTCATCACACTCCTAAATCAACGTAAATAAGTCTACAACTGCTACATATCCAGATCTCTCATAGACCGAACAAAAAACTCGCCCAGCACTAATAAGCATAAAGAATCATGTAGAATCGACTGAACAATGTGGGGTTGATCTACGCAATTCCGCAATTTGGCTGTGACCGACAATACAGAAAGGAGACACAACTAGACGCGTAAATGAATGCACGAAATATGTGTGTTTAAAATGCTACTATAAATGGTCCACTACTAAATGCGTATTACCTCTCGCTAGTCTAACCATGCTGCTTTAGTTGGAGATAACCTCACTGATGTAGGTATGTACATGTATGTATATATATATGTATATATACTTAGCCTGACCCTTTCTGCTACCTTGGCGTGTTGGTCAGGCTTGCGTGCTGTTTAGATCCTGAGGGCTGTGCTGACTGTGACTTCGGTCCTTGCGGGTTCAACCTTGTCAGATTGGCCGATGGGGAGCAGCCAGACAAAAAGCAGTTGCGCGGGTGTCTGTGGATTTCTATCCATTCCTTTCTTCGGCTTTGTTGGTGCATTGTATGATGAATGTTCTGCCTGGCTTTTCATAGTTGAGCGAGAAATTTGCTTTTCATCCCCATCTTCTCTAGGTTGCACTAACCTGCAATCCTATACTGCAACGCTTCTTGTATTACACTACAAAAATCTTTCTTCCTAGTTTAGATATCGTCATTGCAGCCTCTCTGTGTTTAGTTTCCGAGAGATAAGAGTTTCCTTTCCTTATTAGCCAATCAACTGGCTAACCAGCATTGGCCGGCTGGACACAAAGGCCCCACTGGCACAACTCCCGGTCTTATTCCTCCGGGTTTACACTGGATATGTGGTGTGTTGGTGGAACTGCAATTGGTGCAGCGCAAGCCAGTTGCAGTGATGGTTAAGCGCAGGCGTCCTTTGGCTTCGGTCACTGTGACAGGCTAATCCGAATCGAATGCCGCCAACCATATATACTTAGAATACAGTTATGTTCGGTACAAATTATTGCACTCAACGAGAAGCTTGGAACTGATATACTGTGGTGCACGTGGCAGTTCGAGATAGTACTTTGATATCACAATTCTGACCGATATGACAACAGTGTTTGACAGCCTACATCTTTTCGCAGTTGGTCCACGATCACACGCGCTTTATATCGTTCTGTTTCTATCACATTTGACGACAGAACCACTGAAGGTCTTGTTATCACTGGCTTCAGGCTATAGTTTCAAAGTGATTACTCCAAACTGGAACCACTGTTCACACTTACAGAACAGGAAATCAGCCGCTGCATACATGTGAAGATGCTTGACGCCTTAGAATAGTCTCTAGCTCGTAAGAGGAAGGAAGAGTTTTGTGTGCGGACTGACAGAATTCACGAAGACTGAAACACTACACTTCACACCTGGTATAATGAAAATTTTAGCGTAAATATCTATTAGGATACGAGAACGTTTAGTCCAAGAAAACAACGGCATCCACAATAAAGCTCTTACTTGTGGGTAATAAAGAGACATGTAAATAAAACTTATTTTTATACGGCTGCAAAGATGTACCGATATGTCACGGCTGTCTACAAGAAGAAGAGGTGAAATTAGCACAAGTCTTTGAAATCAGATATTTTCATCACGGCAGCAGAGTTCACCTTTTCACCTTTAGCTGATAAAAGTCCACCATTGAATTCTAGCTGACATCTACTCTTTGAATATCAGTGCTTTATCGAATTGTTTTGGGTTTCTGAAGAGGTGTCTCTCCAAGCTGCGACGGAACTGTCCCACAAGCCAAAACATTCGCGCCATCAACTGAAAAAAACAGAGTTTACACCTCATGCAGGCTTTTTACAACTAGTGGGAGTTTTGGCTGCCGATTAGCATGTTCCAGATTAGATTACTTGTGGAATAACTCCCCACATTGGTCACAATATGCACTAGGAGGCACGAGTATTGAATGTCACATTACAATGGCAGCGTTATTGCAACCTCAGTCATCAGCGATAACTGAAATTGCAGGTGTGCCTTCTTAGATGTTTTTCATAGGCAAACTCATGCAGATGTAAGACATTTCATTAATTATTGCAACAGTGTTGGATGGTGGTGTGCTGTCGGCTTGTGTCATTTGTGTTACAGATATGTTTTTGCGCTAAAAAGATGTTTTGGTAACAGGTGGACGGCGTGTTATAGTCTTTGTGGAGGTAGAGAATAACAACTTGAAATATTCCACATCCGTACACATTGTTATTAGATAGAAAAATGTATAGTTTACTTAAGCGAAACAGAACTGACTGCGACCTGCCTAGTTCGACAACATTTGACCATTGTACACTTTAAAATTCGCTCAAACACTCACGCACTGATGATGTCACCTCGCTTGGTGATGAAACGTTTGCAACCTAAATGCCAAGCTCGGCGAACATATCAATACCAAAACCATCAACCCGAGCTACGAACAACACCACCACTGTTCCCAACCATCAGAAACCATCCACATAACATGGCTTACATTTTCGTGATTTTGAAGCAATTCCTATCTATGCAGTAGATTGTCCAAGTAAAGAAAACCAGGTTGATAACACTGATCTTAACCATAAGTCCAATGAACAGACGTTACTAAAATGGATGGCAATATCCTGATAAAGCACGGCTTAGGTAAGGGAAACTACTGACAGCAGTTACCGGTAGACAGAGGTTTATGAGGATCCTTTTTGTAAATCTTACAAGCAGACCACAGATCTCCTCGTGCGGCTGTGTTAAAATTCCGGCGTAAGCACCTACATATATACCCGCAGCAATNCGCGTTGAGGCATGCTGTGTCTGTCGCTGGTTCGAATCCAGCCGAAGCCCTGACTTTTCACAGTTGGGTCTCATTTAAATTCATAAATCTGCCACACTACTTACTAGTAACACAGCGTTAAAGTGCCGTCTTTTATCGCCATTGCTTTGCAATAGAAGTTGGGGGTGTTGAACGTGTTCTAAGAACGGTCTGCATTGAATCCTTTCATTGCTGTTGGGCGAAACACGGATGCATTCTTGCATAAATTTTGAAAATCGGCGAGAAATATTGTACTTAATCAGAGTCGGACAGATTTCGGCAGCTCAGTTTGACCTATTTTATCTGTACAACATTACCAATCCTGCTGCTTGTGAAACGAATCAGTTATTATCGTTGGAATGGTCAACTAGTGTGGGATCCCTATTTTTTCGTTCAAAAACTACTGTGTACTTCTCAGTACATTTCACCCGTAATTCGGAAGGCAAACCATGTATTTATGTTGCGAACATTGAACTGCCGCCCCCTTTCTACCCGTTTGTTCTGGGCCCGTGCTGTTTGGGATGAACCAGACACAAACTAGGCAAACTAGCACAGTCAAACAAATTTTCTTGAAACGAAATGAGACGAAGTTTATTGGGGCACTCTTAGTGCTACGTTTGTGTGTTCAAATCTATCCACTTCTCGTGTCAGATGGGAGAACATAAGATGTTCGATACTAAAATCTCTACGTCAGTCACGTGGACGTTGCTGATAGTTTGAAGTGGAAACAACTGACTTTTGTTCTTGAAACCGGAACAAAAAGAGGCTAAATTCGCAAGCTTCAAAGGAATCGTAGATGCATTATTTTATTCAAAGATGACCCTATCTTAATTGATTGACCTAGTCTGGCAGGTTTTAAGTTATGTAGCAATGTCGTTCATTCTCGAGCTGTAAATTATGAACAGAGTTTTATTTTTTTGGGCGTTCAGTCAAGAAATAAAAAGCTAGAATTCTATTCAAACATCCATTGCATGATGGGCAATGACTTCAGTTTATTGAACATCGTAATGTATATGAGCACGTCGACTATTATGAATCCTGTTGACCTCCAGATGAACATCGTTTAATTCAAAATGCACTGGTAGTCGAAACTCAGCATAAGACCGAGGCAACTTGCCCAGAGTGAATACCGTTGGTAGCGGTAGTTAGTGGAAATATGCGAGTTAATGTACTAGAAAAGTCATGAAACTATCACATGCAGTTGTTCTACCAATTAACTCTATTCGACAGTATGGTACCATACGGCGGCAGATTCAGTATCACAAGTACGTCTGATGGTGATGGGCAGCCAATATTACAAATGCGAATGACTAACATCTTGTGGTGCTTTAAAATTCGACTATGACTAACTGACACACTTTGAAAGTTTCATCGACTGATGGCAAATTAGATAAATTCAGTAGTGTAGCTAGCGCCTCGTTGGACAAACTACATTACTCACGATATTTGCTACATCATGATAAAACTGGAACATATAACTATTTTAGACAACAGGATGATTGACCCTAATTTAGACGTCATAGATCCAACCACATGAACAAAAGAATCAAAAGGGTATGAAATTGTATAGAATAAAAACGAAATCTTGGAATTAGCACGGTTATCTTATTAAAAACATTTTCAGTCGTGCATTAGGTGGCGAATTGTGAAGCAGTTTACTACGATATCTCCAAAGATTTAACCATCACAGAGAGAATCCCTTCATGGAGAGAACGATTGTGCCCGCCCACGAAATGTTGTGTGTAACAATTGATTAAAGAGATAAGTTTTAGTAACGTGATGTCGTGTTCTGACCGCGCTCACTAACGTTATAAATATAACAACGAAACTCCCATTTTTAGGTTTAAAGCGACATCTAGACATGAGTCTGACTGTTGCCCACAAACCACTTATATTCAGAATGCTGATGTTATCAACTAGGAAAATTAAACTTCATGTCTAGAAATGTGTTGAGGGTAGCGGTGCGGAATAATGTACAGTAAACCCATGATGTGTGTTTACTTATCTGAATTAATAAGTATGCTAACCAGGGATGGGTAAACACGTTCAGCTGTCTTCCCCAACAAAGGCCTACAAAACGTATCAATGAACCAGACTAACAATAAAATCAACTCAAAACAAACCAACAGGGGTCGGCCAAAGTTTGTCAGCATGCTTAATTGCAACATTCGTGCGAATACATCTGAAATCACAGTGTAAGAAATTGGATAGTGATGAGTAGTCGGGGATTTGGTTTATTTTCAAGTTGACCATCACTCACATTAGATCGCAGCGTTCGCATTCAGATAGAAATACCAGCAAGCCTCTTTCGAAAAGAAGCACTAGACTCGAGTTTCGCTCTCATTAGAGCTCGTCAGTAGTGCATATCCTTGCCACGGCCGGGATTTGAACTCCGGCCATTCCAATCATGAGGCAACCGTGGTAACCACTGCGCCATTGACCTCACATTAGGCACGACCGAATTATCAAATGTGAACGCTCAACCACTCT
>QNGE01006256.1:0-19713 GCA_008508345.1 Paragonimus westermani | reverse complement strand
ACTCCATTTCCATCCTTCTGCTCCAAACCGCTTCACTCAGGCCTGTTTATTGATCGTGTCTGTTTTTCATCCTGTGATGATTCCTCAATATTTTTCCAGCGGGCATTTCCGTCGGTGTTAATCGATGAAAACTCTTCGGAATCCATCCTACTGACATGAGTTCTCTAATTATAGCGTCATTATCAGCGATTCTCGAATTGTGTTGCAATCCAAATGCCATTGCAACCGCACAGTGTCAAGGGTCGAGTGTCGAGGCATTTCCATACTCTCAACTGGTATGTAGCTTTCAGATGCATTGTATAACTTCCATTGTATTCACATGAGTGTGACTCGGACGTGTTGTTTGTCGTTGAATTTTTATCAGTGTGACAAAGTGTTTCAGCCTG
Organism: Paragonimus westermani; assembly: GCA_008508345.1. NCBI lineage: Eukaryota > Metazoa > Platyhelminthes > Trematoda > Plagiorchiida > Troglotrematidae > Paragonimus > Paragonimus westermani. The sequence continues at coordinate 19,327 of QNGE01006256.1, read as the reverse complement.
TGAAGCTGGTTACCAGTTGAACTATATTTTCTCTCTCTCAAATTAGCCGGGAAACGTAACATTATGCGCACAATGTCACTTTTGGGCGTTTGAGTGAGATTACTACGTTATTTATTTTTGTGAACTTACTGGCGTCTTAATCATTGTGTTAACTTCACAATTGTGTGTAGTTTATTACGAATTTCACTTCCAATAATGGTGAACAATATCGATGAGTTCTAATGTAGAAGAATCTTCAGTTCTCCTTTCAAATTAGGCTCGCCGAACTGTTCATCTCAATTTTGAAGATGCCATCAAGCATAATTAATTTCTCATTTAAATCCACATTAACCCTGAACTTATAACGTTCTTTGTATATTTGCTAGCGCTTCCACAATCCTTGTTCCCTTTTTGTGAGTTCCATGAACTGTTTGGTTAATAACACTTTGAGCATCAGGTGTTTAAAAATCGGAGAAGGAGAAAGCGTTCTCATTTGGACGAATGACTTAGTTTCTTGCGAGATTGTTTCATCACATTCTAACCGAAAAACCGTACGGACTAACTGGTGGAGAGTTAGCAATAATCAACTCAAAGAAATGTTAGGGGGTTTCACTTTCGCCGTACGGAGACCAGTCTGCTGAAATGAAAATGCTGTCCACTGATTATCTGTTTTCTGTTCACTTTTTGTCCAAGTCTAACCATATTTCTGTCATTAAGCCAACAGAGAGAACAATTATTTAACCGTTGTCCACTAACCTTGAATGTATACTGCCGAGCCAAATACCAGCAGTATACTATACCTGTTCAAACCGTGAGTGACCACAAAACCATATCACTTAAGTTCTGAAAGCTACAGATCCTTCAGCAACTATATTAACTCAACCATTTACTAGATTGATCGTGATTGCTCGTATCCTTCAGTGTTGCTAACAGCGTAGCTTACTTATAGGAAGAACTGAGAAGATTGTATGGCTCGCATCGAACATTTTTCCTATCGGTCCATTCGATATAGTTGTATAGATGGTACATTAGATTCTGCTCAAGTGTCAGTATCTCACCTCTGTCTGTTAACCACTTTCATGTCTATTGTGTCACAAGTAGCCCGATGATTAGCCGCTGAAAACACACTTTACATGATCACTTGTTGCTTCCTAAACTGCTTATTTCGAGGACACATAATTGGTTATTTAACCGGCAGGACCTAACTACTCTCCAAGTAATATAGTTAATCGCGTCGATGTTGTCAGGATATGTTAGGCAGTCGGTGTCTGTGGACTGTTGTTCTACCATTTACCGACTCGCCTGTTCAGGTCTTTATCTTGATCGGCCATTTGAAGAGGTTCTCGGCAATTCGTTGCCGTCCACAGTTATCCGTCCCTTCCCTCTGAACTAATAAAACACATGACGTACATCACCGAGAAAAACTCACTGTCACCGACCCCCGTCAGAAAAACCACTTACATTAGCACTAAGCACCCTCCAACCCTTTTCGTTTATGCACGTTGCTTAGCAAGTTGTGCTTGAAAATACCCGCAGAAATCAGATGTTAAACTCTCCTCTGAGCTAATCATTTGTGCTCTACTAAGCAATCTTCTATACGAATGATTTCATATACGATGGACTTAGGATCAAAAAACACAATGATTGTAACAGCGTCAGGTGATTCTGAAGTAGTCGTACTGCTGTAATGCACTAGCTAACTGCCTCGTGAATAAAACGTTCAGAATGCTAATCTGATATAAATTCAGTTAGACAGGTATCTTTTAAACCGGGTTTTGAAGAAATCATTGTGTTACAGGAAAAGAGACATATTCCTGAACAGAAAAATCAAGATAATTTCACTAGAACACCGTTGGTTTGATGTTGCCATGCGCCTGCGCTTCGATCATTCCAAATGCTAATGTCTGTTAATTCTACCTCAAGATGGCTTCCTGTTTTTGTAAGATCTAAGTTCAGACGTCTCGTATCCGACTGTGACAAACACTGTTGTAAGATTCAACAAACTCTGGAACGAGTTTGCCGCGGGCTGACACTTACACTGCAAAGACGGACTTAGTATAACTTCACGTTTGGATGTTTCAGAGAAAACTCTGATATACCGGTTTCGATTCTCGTCGGTTTGAATTGTCTAGACAGAGCATCGGTGATCTATTCATCTCAGAATTACTTGAGTTTGCCTGGCATTTTGCCTCCTTGACGATTTGCTTTCGTCCATCTTAGCACTATGATCAAACTCTGATAGTGTATGCTTGTATGCGTTTTGTTCGCACGTGAATTCCGTCGCCTAATTTTTAACCAGATTTTAGGGAATTTCACTTACCCTCAGGTGAATAATAGCAAGTTGATATGCTAGTCTCAAACAGCAGCACTGGAAAACTAGAGAAGGTGTAAGTTCATGCGATATATTTACCACTGTTTCACTGGACTAGCCGGCATTGATATCCGATGTGAAAGCGACGTAGGTGGCCCACTCAAACTGGACATGTGTTTGAAGTCTCCGTTGACTTTAGTTTGAACCTCAAGATTCACTTTCATCTGCAGCTTGGTAGATGACTATCAGGTGGTATTAAAACCGTCTTTCTGGCTGCTATTAATAGTTGTTTTATTCTCTGCGAGGCAAGCTTTCGGCAGACGGATAACTTACCACGCAATCATGATAGGCGGGACGGAATCCCGATTAGTGTAACTTATGAACGTATTATCTGACTACTTGTAAACAAAAAGTAGGTGCATTGTTGAGCATTTTCATGAACTCTTGGTGGGCGCTCATGTGATCTACGGTTTACCACTGGGACTGATCCCCTTCTACACGGCTTCAAGTGTCACTCACCGATTGCTTGTCAGTCGTATGTTGAACTCGGAGTGCTAACTCTCTTAATGAGCAAGTTGCGTGCTGCTACGTGATAACAAAAATTAGGATAATGGCAGCTTAAACGCTCCCACAGATTTTCTAGCCGTTATAAATGATCATCAGAAAATGGTATCCAGGAATGTAAACAGACTGCTGAAGTGCACAAATAAAGCCACTTGCTTCACAAATGGGTAAACGCTATATGTTGTCCGTTTTAGTTCACAGTCCCGTTACCTTCGCCCGAGGTGACTGACCGATAATGGTTTGAGGTGCAGACGGATATGTGACTCTAGAATGGACAAAAATAGCTAGTACACTCGGAAAGACTACTAGAAACCTGATGCGCTCGTATTTCAGAGACCACGATGTATAACTGATACTAACAAGTCCAGTAGAGACAAGTTAGCTGTGTTTGCTTTGTTGTTCAATTCTGCAGGGTGCCTAAAACATGGAAAGGATAAATAAATGGCGACTCTGAAAGCATATGTCTGGTCTAGACCTAACTAATGGTGGATATTTGTTAACATCCTTAATACGACTTCAAAGAGAGGCTGAATGTTTTATAGGCCTTTTACTAACTTTGCTGTTGATCGATTAGCAAAACTGAAATTTCAGTTATCGTCAACATCACGTGCTCAGCAGTAGTGGTAGTAATGGTGGTTTAAATAAATCTGGAACACAAATATGATTAGGTTACCATTGTACAATCAGAGTCGCCAGAACCTACACACTGTTGTACGTTCAGTAGTCTAATGAACTTTAGATTTAATACCACATAAAATCCCAACTGAGAGGAGTATTTATTAAAGAAGCGTACAGCCAGTTGCCACTTTACCGATGTTCATGTTGATGTTATCAGAGGGTTGGGCAATAACTGTGGTAGCTCTGAAGATAGAGGATGTTCCTCATCTCAAGGTATCGTCTCAAGAAACACTTTCCGTACCTCCAAACACGGTTCAACATTGTCGCACGTACCTAGTCATCACTGCATTCAACCAACAACGTGGTGGATCGTTTTGAGAGCCTGAAAATTTTGTTTATAAGACCAAGCAGACCACATGTAAACAGTAGACCAAATGTATAATCATTACTGAATTCGACCAGACTTGACGATGGGCAGAATATAGTTTCAGGCGATACACACAAAACACCGAATCTCTCATCTCGCACGAAAACGCTATTGTTTAAACAGAACCAGTAAATACTGTGACTTGAAGGTAATCCTGAATATCTGACTGGCAACTACATCGGATAACATATTTAATCATTCAACAGGGTAAGATTTCAGTTAACGTCAACATCACGAGTTCAGCAGTAATCTGTAATGATTATTAAGGAAAATCTGGAACATAAATATGAAAAGTTAACATTAGCCCGGGTCGATCTGTTAGCCAGGAGTACCGATTTTCACAAACCCTTACAACCCAAGTTGCTGGCGTCACACAATCAGACTTCACGAGTTTGACTAACTTAACATTAATAGTTACCACCCCTCACTATACTAATGTACTGCCCCTGGTTAACTCGTGCAAATGTGTTGGATTTAACCTAATGATGAAGTACTGGAAACGAACTTATTTGCTACGCATATCTTTTCATGAAGAAACTGGGCTATTTACGACAATTGAACAAATAATCAAGTGACTACCGCCCTGACGATCACTAACTTTTGCGACTAGCCGAGGAGTCAAGGGTGAGCAGGACATTGAAAGCAAGGCCGGCTAAGCTGGCAGAAGGAACACGTATGGGAGGAAAAGCAGTGGGCAGACAAACCATACGTAGGTAGTCCAATGAGTGTCAACAGAATCATATGAAGGGAACGGGTCATAGCCACTAGAGTGGATTTCAGTATCTGTGACAGATTGTACAGATTAAGTGGACAAGCAATGGGGGAAAGCAGTAACACCCAGATTCCTCCATTGGCAGTCTACTTAGTGGTGATCGGAAAGCAATAAACTGGGAAGACAGTGTGTGGTGTGACATAATAAGACGTTGGCAGTCTCGGAGTACACACCCGTTTTCATGATACGAACAAGGTTGCCTGTATCTGGTGTAAACCGAACACACTAATGTAGTGCTGGCGAATGATCGCACTATACTACTCATATCACTATTATTCACTAGTGAGACAAGAACATAGATTATGACATCTTAGCAACCGGGTGGAAAATACAAGAAGAAACATTGGAGTGCAGCTTTACCCTAAGTAATTTTTGGTACTTACAGGAAGTGACCACTTACAACCGTGGCAGTCGGGACTTTCTGGGACGAGGCTGGGACCATGGAAATGAGTGGACTCGTTTTTTTTTATCGTGTTGACATGTATAACCCATGTATGGGGTTTTTCGAAAGAACACACTTTGTGCTATCCGCCTTCTTGGATCACAACGTTAGGAAGGTGGCGCTGAGGTTTGTGGCACAGGATGACAGGCACCAACAAAGACGTCAATGCGAACAGCCCTAACCCAATAATTGGTTTTCCGAAATGTGTGTTAGCACTGTATTAGCTGCGTCTGCAGGGGTACATGTTGAATCCGAATAGCGACGCACAATGTTTATCACCCACGTTTGCTCAGCTTGTCGTTCACACGCTACCGAAACGACTGCCATGCTACCAACACACTATTGCAGGTTACAACAAAAACTCCATGTACACAACAAACCACTTAAGATCACTTACGATATAGTACCAGTTTACTGATATCAACAACTAGACCAAGGTGTGTCTATTCAACTGGGTAAACCTCATGAGTTAACGAAGTACGAGGAGTTCCCATTTTGGGTTTTTGTAACCGGTTGTAACGGTTTATTTAACGGACCGTTTGCAGTATTGCCGAAAACAAACCGGCCACGAAGACAATCAGTAAGATTGTTTGACAGCTTCGATTTGACATCCTTTACATCAGAGTCATTTCGACGAAGTAGGTCAGCCAGACCTGCCGCGTGTTCAGGAGCACCTGATATCAGCGATCGCAAAACCGAGACGTTTACGAACGTATCCTACCAAATTAGGTGCACTACGCTCAACAACAGAAATGTCAGCATGGAATTTCCCCATGACACGAAGAATGAAACGATTAACGGCAAAACTGCAGAACAACAATTTCAATTATACTGTGCATTCAGTAATGAACACTCAAGTCCTGTGTAGTTTGCTGATTTTTTGACGTGTTCAGGTAACAAAACGAAACTGAACCGAGTGGAAGAACTGTAGACAGGATGTCAGCTTGAGTTTAAATCCTGTAGATGCATCGCAGTTGACCTAATCGAACAAATGTGCCTGGGTTGTGGCTTATGATTATTCAGTCGTGCCTAGTGATAAGTCCATAGCGCAGTAGTCAGGATAGTGACCGGATCTGACTTGATAGACTGCGTATGACCATGGGTCATTCAATATTTTACGGGAACATTACAGTGTAGCCATAGCTACTTGTGTTTGTTGTAGGCGAGAGCAAATTGGCAAGGAAAACATCATTATCATGTTTGAAAAATTCTGAAGTTATCACTCAGTTTCGATCACGCTGTAAACTGACTGGGATCATCTAGCCTCGAATTTTAGGAATAGACAGAATGGTCAGAAAGAAAGACCTAGAGTGAGACGTTCATTTTAAATTTGAGGAAAAACTGCCATGTAAACTGAGATCAAGTTTGAATATGGTCTGTGGTCAAACCGCGCAGTTGGTTGTGAAGCCCCTACAAGATCAAACTGGCATCGTGATTGAAACTGCTTTTTATAATGGACATTCAAAATAACATCGTGTTTGTACATGTCCGTACTAGAACATTGCACATGCTACTCATGTGACCACCACTGGCTCACCGTGACGCTGGTCGCACAAACCAACGTCATATAAACCAAATCTAGACCCTGAAGGTCCAAACTAGGTGAATGGATGAAAAACTACTTTGTGACCTTCAAGGCGCAGACTACCGCAGTTTGGCTGAGCCCTGCCAACTAGGGCACAGACAACGCGGACTAAACGTCAGCCATACCGCGTGTCGCCCTGAATTTCGGACAAAAACGCATGCGCGTGGCCGACGTGGCAACCTAAACAATCTCTTGCATTCTGATTGGTCAACGCTAACAATGACGGTCATCTGCACTGGGTAATTTCTGACATCGTTTTACCTACTTTCTGCCAAATTGTTACATCTGTGAATCTGACCTGATATAGCTGTGCACCCAGTTTGAAGAGGTGATAACTAATCACTTTTTGTGAAGGTTGGGAGCGTGGGTAGGTGTACATTGGGAATGATGTTTAACAGCACCTCACTATCCTGCTGTTACATGAAGATCCACACAGATGCTTCACTTTGCTCATGAATTCCTCAATCCTACAGTTTTCCGTGATACACATAATCTTGGTTTTGTAATAACACCTGTTCTATAAGCTTAACTGTGGTGTCTATAGTCTCAGCGTCATTAACTACGTCATCGCAACGTTCAGAATGTGTGATTTCCTCCCATTGCACCGTACACCCAAGTTTAGTTCAACTAGGAGCGAATGATGAAGTCACACAAACCTGAACGACCAATAGAAACCTGACAACTGAGGGTCCAATCTCTGTGAGACCGGTAGCGAGGGTTCTCGATTAGATTTAACACGCCACGGCGGAACACGATTGTACGGCTCTGTGGTCATTAGTCAGTACTCGGAGTTTGGTATGGAGTTAGGACTTGTGTGAAATTATTCCCACAATTACTGAACTGAAATAATCATGTTGATTGATAGGCTGGTCTTTCTGCTGTCTCAGGCGAAATTTTCGGTATAAAACCCTGAAATATGGAGAACTGAATGTCACCTAGTTATCATATCACCCACAAGTACAGGTGGACATATATGTAGTTTCTGCGCAAGTTTGACAGTAATGTTAGATGTTTTGACTATATCGTCATCAAGTTGGCCAACAGATACTTCTAAACCGATCGTATGCATCCAACCGTAATGACCCCGAATTCTTGTGTCTGGGCAAGAAACACGCGCAGCACCGATGTGGAATCACATCACCAAGGTCCGTAGCTCAACAGCAGAGGGGCCAGTCAGTCTCATCTTCCGCCCCGTCGTGAAATGGGAAAATGTGTACGTCCGTTCCAGTGTTTCAACTTTCGCTGACTTTTCATAAAACAGTGCACTCCAACGCTCCTGTGTTGGAAATCTTACCAGACAAGTTGTTTAGCCAACATAGCAGCTATAAAATATTACACCAAAAAGGCTCTTTCGAATCTGCTGGATAACAGCTGTCCATGCTCGCCTACGCTAGCGACTGGCTTGAAGACAAGGCGACTGAATTTATCCAACCAGCACAGGCACAAATGAAAATCAGTCGTTCATGATGAGGCAGTGTGGATGGACAGTGCCACAGAGTTAGCATTTTGGTATGCTAGCAACGTCATTTGTGAGGTCTACAAATTCGTAAATCCAAACATGAAAATAGTTCGCGATGCAGTGCAAGCAGACCGCACTTATCTTGATGAAAGTCAGTGACCGATGACGCAACCCTCCCATTGGAAAAACCACCTGCAACGGGAGTATTGAAACAGGGTTATGGATTTGAAATGAGAAAAATCGTCGAAAATTTATTGTAACTACCACGCCTGGAATTTGTCCATCGACTACAATATTTTACTGGTGCCTTTCAAAGATATGTGGCATCTAGAAATGTGACAGGAGCGGCACACAATATTTGATGGCTTATTGTACGCGCGAGCTCTGTGGGAATAAGCACTCTGTTGAAGTCATTCGGATCGATAAGCTGGAAGAAGACTTTTTTTTCAAGGATACAGTGAGCGGGAAGATGGTTTGTCAAACAAGAAGGAAAATGCCAGTTGGCGACCAATGCTGACAGATCGGTTTGACAGTTGCAGTGAGGCAATTTTTCTGTGCTCAGTCGATCTGATAAGTGCAGTAATACGGTGTGGTCACAATGAATTGTGCGGCTCCGGAAACACGAGCTATATTAATAGAACATCGGCAAAAGCAATTTAGCTGCCACTTTTTACTGGACACACAAAAGGGTCTGTAATCAGCAAACCTTGTTCAATCACATTATTGGGTTACTTGAAGGATATAGTCAGCAGTTTTGCAAGCTGTTCAGAATTCCTTACTGAAAGTTCGATTGAGTGCTTTAACATGTCTGAGCCATTTGAATAAGAAAGCTCTCGTTTAACCACGTTTGTTGCGTTCGATTATCTATATCTGACGTGGTTGAGAATGTAGTGACGATAGAAACTCGAGAGCTGTAGGAATTTCAGCAAAGTGGGTTCATTACCCCCGATCTCTCGGCAACTCGGAACGATAATAGTTAGCAAACGCAGGCAAACGTCACCAGGTGGTCTCACTTAACTCTTTCAAAATATTGTTACGTCAGCAGAACCCGAAGCTACTGGCCTTCAGCGAAGCCACGCTGATTAGAGCTTACCAGCCGGCGCTATGTGCACAAAGGCGGGTGAAGCAACCTATAGGGTTGCCGTGGTGCTGATTGTATGCGTGTCCATACCCTGTCTATCTTTAATTGTCTGTCATATATAACTTGCAAGTTTCACGTTTGTGACTGATGAGAGTAAGCGAAATGGTAACATATTACAACATATGTCTTCTTTCTGCGCTGATGAGGGCATATTTTCAGTCATGTTAAAAAGTGGAGATGAACTAACTTTCTTGATCTCTGGGTTTCTTCGATCCAAAATGTCGAGGTAAGACAAGTCAACGAGGGGTGACCGGGTTCGAATTTGGCGTTGTTGATTTTGCTGTCAGATGAAACACATCTATGGGTGGCTGCCATTTGCTTCGACAAGAATGCTGTTCACGAAAGCTTCATTTGTGTATCGGTAACCAGTAACTACTCCTTGGCTCATTTTATCCATCAAAAGTTTGGAAGCTTGTGTGTCTTTCTTCGACCAAGGGACGCGTTGAAAATTCGAGGAGGCGAAAAGAGTTGACTTTCGGACGCGAACATGGCGCGAACAATATAAATTCTTTTGAACCCCCTTTGGTTTACAACATTAAAGAACAGCTGATGGTTGTGTAGTAGAACGTACTTGGTCGAACGGATCATATTGTTCAAAACACGATAGTCTTTGCCGTGAGACTAGTCTCGTGCATACATCTCACATACCATGTGTAAGTAGACCTTAATGAGCCTCTACAGGAGAGAACACTCTTACTGATCACTGTTGGAATTCAACCCGTGCATCTCACAGTAAGTCTGATGTGAGACTACGATTATGAGATAACAGATGTAGCCCTCATGTTAACTTCACACAAAAGGTTAACAGTCTTCAACTGTGCATGTATTACTGTTTAGGATTTCACGGTGTTCAACTGAACACGTACTAACTGCGGACTGGAAGTGATGATGCGTGTGATGACTGCCGGTATAACAGCTTTAAGAAATACCAATCAGACTGCAATAATTCACATTAAATCAAGCGCAAATGATGTAGCTCCTAAAGTGCGCACCTGGCTTCTTTTAAAAATCAGAAACACGAGCAGTGTTCTGTCTTTTTGGCCGCAGGACACTGACTGCAGCATCTTTATATATTAATAAAATGGATCGTGAAGACACCGCTGAAAATAAATAATAGACGAGTGTGAGGTCATCGGTCAGCATTATTGTCATTAATTGTTGGCATTCCAATATTCTGCGTTATTTTTCGTTCTCACTGTTTGGCGAATTTTCGTGCTTTGGCTGAGGGCCGACAATGATACCAATGACATCAAAATTGGAAGACCGAGTTTATGCTTCTGAAGGTTGTAGTGACTCCGGAACGCGGAGTTCTAAACACATCTCTATTAATCTGGTGCCGCAAAAGATGTTCACAATGGAATCGGTAAAAATTTTGTATATATTAGCTGAACTCATCAGGGGAACTCAACAAGATTAGAGTTAACACGATTGTACACATTGGGTCGGGTGATTACTTTGTCCATAAACACTCATGGGCTTAGTACTAATTTGGTTTCTTCCCGAACTGCCTCAACTAGCAAATCGACTGAGACGAGCCAGTCACTAAACTTCAGATCGTTCATCACTCTCTTACCTCATTTTCTCTCAGAAATGTCGATGTTTACCGGGAAAGGTTTCCCCAACCAATTCTAAGGGCTCACCATGGCAGTGAAACCACTGAGACGCTAATCTAATGAGCCACCGTCTTTTTCGTCGGAGATGCCCAGTAAGTAAACTTGGTTGTGTGATTGATTATTTGTTCCAACTAGAATTGCTGCTCCACACATACTAGTCCGGGCAACCGAATTGTCACACGACGCTCATTTATCTCTGTTTCAACAAGTACTCATTTGAGAAACAACAGGTGAGACCAAAACAGATGGAACAGTAACAAACTCAAAAATGTTATCAGAACGTCTTTTATAACTAAATGAAGCACGGACAAATAAGTATTTGAAAGAAAATTTGGATTAGTCATTTACTAAATGCGTAGCATGTTTATCTCCTCACTATATCAAATATTGCACTGTAAGTATCGTTTCAATGAATTCATCACGATATGAACAACGTTTTACGCCGTATAAGTAATTCACTGTGGCAGTGTTGTGAACTTGAAGCACTAGATTCTCTTCAACCTCATGATCACAGCGATGACGTTTACATCGGCAGAACAGATCGACAACTATCACATAGGGTCGCAGACCACATTATGATATAGTTGAAACAACTGATGACGCACCAGCTTCAAATTGGCGCCTTTTTTCTCGAAATCCAACATCATCGATTACTAAACATCTTATGGTAAATGACCACCACGTTGACCCATTAAACTCATTCTAGAAGGTGCTCAGCAATCGAAATCCAAAGTTACTGGTTTACTGCGAGGCAATGCTTAGACCAACTTACCAGCCCACGTGGTGTGCACAGAATTGGTTGAGGCAACCTGCCAGGTTGCCATGGTCGTGAGTATTTAATAATACTTTGTGTACTGGCGGGCTTGTCCAGTCCCTATTTGTCCTTATCTGTATGTTTTAAATAACTGGCATGTTTTACTAAGATCGGAAGAGTGTTCAACGGAACACAGACTCTTTGCCTCGTAAACACAGTGGTAAGTCTTGTTTTTCAGAAATGAACTAAGCGCAGAAATTTTCTGAAGTTAACCCGAAAGACGAATTTAAGAGGCCACTTTGTTCCGCTCGTAAACGCGAATAATGGGACGAAAGATACATGAGTATACGCATGATAGGTGTTGATCTGCAATTATTCTCCAATCCGAAGGTTGACGAACGGTTACCAAAAATAGCAATTTAGGTCACAAAGTTACCAAGGGGCTTGGATGATTGAAGATCAGGTAGATACATTATGCTGATGGTTACTTTCCGATTGCCCTGAGAAGATTTCTCGCCTCTGACTGGCCAGGATTTCATCCCAGAGAAGTAGGCATCTATGAATTCAAGTACTGGGGTATGCAACAAACTGTTACAGAACAACGTGAACCAATCCTCCAATAAACCTCAGGCCATTAGGTTGGACTCTGTTTATTGAAAATATGACCTAGTTTGTGACATTATTTGCATGAGATCCTTCAGTTAGAACTTCAATATATCTCCCATTGCTTCGAACAATAAGGATTTTTTCTCAACAGTCTGTGATCAGCTACCTTCCTGCTTAGTGGTTACCTTTTCTTGCTAGCAACGTATTATGCAAAATAGGACTTGTCGTGCGGATTTCTCGGAATCGTTCACCCTGTGAACTCCATAGTCTCTGCTAAAATATTTGCGAGTGGAAATGCGTACGTAGCCTCCGTCAAAGACAACGTATCTTTCTACATGCATCCTAAATGTGGTTTGCACTTTTCATTTTTCTGAGTTTCGGTTTCAGCAGACCACTACAAGCAGACAGTTTGGGCATTGACCAGTAACGTCTATCCATATGGCAAACACAGTAAAACAGTTCTTGGCTCAAGTGTTGAAAGAGCTGAATGTATCGTTAAACGGAAAGTTCGGCCCATTCTACTGTTTCCATGTTTGTGTTTTACCTAGTCTCGATACATTTCATTAGAGGCCGATTTAGTGCAAGCGTGGATCTTCAGTTTGGCGGTCGCAATCTCTTGTGTATTGGTTTTCGGTATATAATCAATAGATTAGATTTTGCTTGAACGAAGTACATTAAATGTTCGGAAAATATTTCCTGAACAATAATAAAAACACAGTCACATCGAGAATTAAAATAGAAGAACACAGTAGGGTTCGTTAACAAACCGTATATTTCCAGCAGTGTTCGGAAATATGCTAAGCATTAGTCTCTAGCTTCGTCGGAGACCAACGGCAGCAAACAAGAAAGAAACCGAAAATGAGATGGACCGCAACTCATTCGGCTACACCCAAAAGGGTGCCTAGCGAAGAGTGCGTAGAACCATTGAGCGTGTTGAACAACATTATAAAAAGTGCGAACTAAACGACCTGGAAGAGAATAGTGGATGATGTAACGTGCAACCGAAACCAACGTGCGCACACACGCAGAATCTGGGTTGTGTAACGGAGCGTGTTGCTGTTTTGTCCGTGCCGTTTTAGTTCAAATTTGTGTAAATCGTGTGCAGGTCATACTGGATATTCGGCTCATGATTGTTCGTATTGTTTCTCTATGAACAACTGCCGTTTGAACATATACATCAAAAGAACGCTGTCGCATGGTGCGTCCAAATGGCCCGAAAGATGGTCGGCGATGTTACGGGCATTCAAAGTAGAGTCGGATGGTCTGCATGCTACAGATGATTCGTTAGGAAAAGGACAAACATTTGCTGTGTTTAATTGGTCGCACGACTGAAGAAAGTATCACTGAGTTCGAATCAGGCTTCCTACAGCAAAAATGTATTAAAACCTGCGTACCGAACTGACAAGCGAGAAAAGAGGGCTGCAGTCGGAATTCTTAGAGAAGCAACACGACCGTCGGTAATTACATGTAAGGCAGTAATCCAACCGTACATCTTCCTCACATGCAGCAAACAAAACATGCAATTGTGAACTTAAAAGCAACGGTTCGAAGCCAAATACAACAACTGATAGCGAAAACTGGATGTTGCAGCCAGTCTGTTCAGTTTGACTGAGCTATGTTTATAATCCAGGCGTTTTAGCTATTGTACTCAAACCCAAACTCGGTTACCTGATTTGCTGTTTTTAGCGGATTTTGAGTGACTAACAGAATTCTGAGAAGACACCAATGAATCTTCAAGATGCTCGTATAAAGAGTGACTCTGGAAACTCGGACCTTGGACCATTTCAGTCAGCGTTCCTGACATGGTGCGAGGAATTTTCTTTACTGTTCGGAAATCACCTCTGGTACAGAGGGTGGGGTGAACATTCAACTTTCACTCAACAAACTCACTTGGACGCGCAGGTACAAATATACACGTATCACCCGAGTTTACACATTCGATGACAATTCTGTGATGCATTTCCGGTGGTTCACAGGTTCATACTAGTCGTGGTTCCACTGTATATGTCATCTTGAAACCTGTTCAGACACGAGCGTGGGCCGCACTGGCAACAGCTACACAATGTGTTTCATTCATCCTACGCAAGCATCCTGTGGAGATGCCTTCAATATAAACTGGTCACTGAGCGACTTGAACGCACATTACTACGCTTATAAGGTAAGAAGTTGTGCCTTCCGAGTGCTATGTTTTCTGAAATGGGTAGTCATTTCGAACACTAGTTTGAAACCATTCATAATGCATATTGTTTGATTTATCCAACAGCCGTGATTCCACTTACTAATGCCTGAGTAAGTCCAGTACTGTTTTTTACCTGATCGTAATTTCCGTGTATTTCTCTAAATTGCCAGTTGACCAAGTATAGTTGAACGACAAGTTGCTGTGCACACCCCAAGCTTTCAACATAGGGTATTCAGATTTTTAGCCAACTCCAGTGCGACCCAGTAGCAACACCAAAGGCCGTTCTCTTAGTAGCTAGTTTGATAATCTGAGTTCCGCATAACCTACCACTTTTAGTTCTATTGCGTCTCTTTGATTTGATAATCAAAGTCTGTTTCCTTGCGGCGACGATCTGATGAACGTTATCTCAGACGTGTACGTGCAGCTTAGTGTAGACCCTTTGGAATGGGAATATTGTCTAGCATATATCTAGCCACTTTTTGCTGCGGTTCACTTTAGCGGAAGGATTGTTTTCTTTCAAGTGACCCACATGTGTCTGGTTGTGAACCCAAACACAATCTTTTCGTGTGTTTGTTCTTGTAGCATCAATGAAGTCAAAGCAATCTTGGCGGCTTTGGACAAAAACGGTGACGGGAAAATTGACGTGGATGAGCTGAAGGCGTTTTTGGACAGTGCGAACTGCAAATTGAATAAGAAAGCCGTTCAGACATTTATCACAACCCACGACATTGACGGTGATGGAAAATTAAACCTGGAGGAGTTGGCTAAAGTTCTTGCATGCTAGATAGATCTTTGTTGGACTGTCCATTGTAACAATACAATAAGAATGTTTGATCCCTAAAACATTCCTATCTTGTTTTTATTTCATGTCCGATTGTGACAAACTATGAACTGAACTACTTCAATCAAATGTGTTCAATAACTATATATTACCTGTGAGTAATACCAGTTTAATGTTAAACGGTAGCGTTGATGGATTACAGCGCAGACTGAGAAATCCTACTCGGGTATTTAGTCCCATGGGCCAATTCGTGGATTCAACGCCATACAACAGGTTCGGTTGGTAACTGAATCCAAATATGAAATATCCGAATAGCCGGTGTGCTTTGGAGCTAGGTTGGCAGACTGTTTACCGGGTCTGGGTATGTTTTTCCGTCGAGTTCAACCAAAACCACGATTTTCTGCAATTGGGTCACTCCTAATCTGCTAGACATGTCGCACTAGTTATCATTTACAATGATAACAGCCGGTTTAATGGATTAATTGAGTGATACACTAAATTGTTTGGGTGTAAAACGAACAATTACAAACTGCATCATGTATTTTCGAGTGCCTAAAGCATTCACTGTTTTCAACGTAAATAGGCTGAGCGCTATTGACAGTTGGTCGCCGTTTTGCATTCGGATAAGATTTCCTGCTAGCTAATCTGTAATGAAGGATCTCAATTCAAACTTCTGACTCATCAGAGTGCATCGCTATGCACATTCTCGCTGTTCAGCATTTTACTGTTACTACCGCATTAAGTAAAACCAAATTTTCAAATCTGATAGTTTAGTCAGGAGTGCTGTGAACAGTTCTCAGTTTACCAGATTCCCGAAAGAGAAGAAACAATCAATTTTCCTGCTAACTAGAACATATGACCTCAATCTTGAGCAGCGAACTGGAGATTGTGAGAATTCGAAAATAGCTCTCTTTGAAGGCTGATCGCATTTTACAAGCGTAAAAAACGCATTTTACACTTGCTATTTTCAATAGAACAGTGTTCGAATTTGAATGTTTTGTTTGGCTTCCTTTCGGATTAGGAGCACTCGTCAACTTACTGTTTTGCACTCTTGATGCTGCCGCCGCTTCGACTGACGTTCTCACTCCTATGAATAGTAGTGGTGAGTAGTAGAGAATTATTCGTTTTCATATAAATTGGACCTCACACAAAATTGATCGCGGCTGTCGCATTCCCGTAGACATTCCAGTCGGCTCCTTTCGTAAAAGAGCACTAGACTCGAGCTATAAATTCACAGAATGAGGTTAGCAGCAAGATTACTGTGCCCCCTCGTGAAGGCTATCAAACAGCATGTTGCTTGCACGCAATCGAAGGTGTTTGAGCGTGCAGATTTGATCACTCGATTGTCCCTAACGTGAGGTAGGTCACGCAGTGATGAGCACGGTGTTGAGAAAAGAGTACGCAAATGGCACAAAAAAGTCGTTGGCGGAAAACATTGATCTGAGGATGTTCCGTTGCAACGAGCGCCAATTCTCAGTTCACACATGTAGCAAGAGATATTACGTGAAATGCTGCCTCCAATGATCATTCCACTATCTATAACGTATTCGTCCCGCGGCAATTCCGATCGACGTTACCGCGACAAAACTGAATAGTGGTGGAGTAATTCATATAGTGCGACCGTCCGCCCTCACTGCACTCCTTCCCACACGCAAGCATTGTTCCATTCGTAAAAAAAAGGCGTTCAGGTTCTTCTCGTTCTCTCGATGATCTGCGTGCCGGCCTCGATGCTGTCGACACACCTGATGTGCATTCGCTTCCGATCGGAGTGTCGTACCATTTACGAAGCTGGCTTCCGTGCACTCGATGTTGATTCTTCTCATTCCCAATTAGATACACTGGGCCTCGACTTGCCACCACTAAACACGGCCCCCTCCACTTTGCCAGGAACTTCCTAGATCCGGGACCTGTTGCCTCCACGTTCCGTTGGTCTCGGTATTTAACTTTAGAACCAGGTTCAAACACAGCCCTAATTCACGCGCGCTCATCCGTCGCTCTTCTCATAAACCAATCTCCTGATCGACTGGCAAGCGTGGCACGCGCCCATACATTGGCTCGAATGACGACTTCTCGTTGTCCCTTGCGGCGAACAGCGGTAGACCAACAGAATCAATGGTAGCGTTTCCTCCCAGCTTCCCCCAAACGATCCAAGCAGTTCCGAAATTCCTCACTTTCGAAGCAGGAACTTTGATCAGTCAATATGTGTTGCGGTATTCCGTGATCTGCCGCGATGTGCTCCATCGCCGCCCTGCATACAGTGTTTGCGCTCTGATTGAGTATAGCGGCTGCTTCGATCCACCTTGTGAAGTGTTCAGCCATGACTATGATGTATTGATTTCTGGAAGTCGTTACTGGAAAGGGGCCCATCACATCCACTGGCCACAGTTCCCCTATTTCACTGGCCGGGATTGGTTGTGTGGGATACTGATTGGTGTGGTTGGTGGTCTTCAGCAGCTGACATTGCCGGCAAGCTCACACATAATTTTTCACATCATCCTCCATTCTCGGTCAGTATGCCCTCTGCTCCAACATTCCATAGGTTCGATAACATCCCGCATGAGCCAGCCGATGTCACTCAATCACAATTTTCGCTCTCACTTCCGCCGGTATAACCAGCACGTTTATTCCCTCCCGCAGTTTACGCATTAAAATCCCGGCGCTATTCAATCGCAAATCTGACTGGTGCATTCTGAAGGCTTTCAATTCCGGATTCTTCTCGTCTTCTGGCGGTTGTCCTCCCGATAGAAGTTGGTCACTCACCACCCGCATCGCCATATCCATCCTATGTGCTGTTTGTAACCTTCCCTGATCACTGTCCAGTTCAACACTGTTAGCTCCGATCACGTCCTTGGGGACTTCATCCAGGTGTTCCATTCGGGAAAGTAAATCGGGCACACAGTTCTCTTTTCCGGCTACATGGCGGATTGTGAAATCCTACTCCTGTAGCCATAACGTCCAACGAGCCAGTTTTCATCGGGGGGTTCTTTACCGATTTACTCCACTCCAACGGTTTGAGGTCGGTTCCACATAGAAACATCGGCCCAACACATACGGCCTCCAGTTTTCCAAAGCCTACGCGATCGCCAAACACTCATTCTCTGTCGCTGGGTAGTTTCGTTCAGCAACAGTTAGTACCCGACTGGCATATTTCACAACACCACCATCCTGCTTTAGTAGAGCTCCGATTCCCACATCAATCGCGTCCGTTGCGACAACGAAGCTCCGTCCAGTCACTGGCAATCTCAGCGTCAGCTGTTCATTCTCCATCAATTGCTGGAGGTTGACAAACGTTTGATTAGCTTTCCCTGGCCATTGAAGCTGGCAATTATTCCACAGAATTTCGTACACCGGACTCGCGATTTCATGGAAGTTTCTGATGAAATGGCTGTAGAACCCAACGCGACCGAGAAACTGTCGCAGCGTACTCTCTGAACTTGTCACCGGAATAGCCTCGATTGTCAGCACTTTCTTGGGCGGTGACTGCACTTCACCCTGACCGACCTTGTAACCGGAAAGTACTACCGTTTGTTTCGCCAGTTGAGACTTTGAACTATTGATCCGTAGGCCGAATTTTTCAATATTCTGCAGTACCGCTGAGACTTGTAGTGTATGCTCTGTCTCATTCGCTCTGTAAATGACGATATCGTCCCATAGACAACAGTATTGCTCAATCCGTCCAGCACCTTCATAATCAGTCGTCCGAACGTGAAAGGGGCGCCTGAGATCCCGAATGGCATCCGTTTGAAGCGATGTTGTTTTCCTCTTACTGTGGTAGCTGTTATTCTCAGTTTGATTGCTTGGTTTGAACCCGTCAACATTCGGACCGCAAGTGCAACACTGCAAATACTCTGGCGTTCGGTAGCTTGTTGAAAATCTCCGCCGCCGCTGGGAATGCTACGACTTTATTGTCTGTAATCTCGTTGAGCTACCTGAATTCGACGCAGAATCGAAATTTACCACTAGGCTTCTTCATCAAAAAGACGGGAGAATTGAACGGGCTATCGACCTTCTCGGTAACTTCCTCCTTCAGCATGTCCTTCAATTGTTGTTCAATTACCGGCTGCAGGTGCATTGGAGTTCTTCTGGGGCCGATTGG
>QNGE01006255.1:19017-29077 GCA_008508345.1 Paragonimus westermani | reverse complement strand
ATCTAAGTTGTTGTGCCTCGTGCGTAGATCATCTAAATCGTGTCGACGCATTCTAATCCCCTACTTCCTGTTCACATCGAGCCTCCTTTCACGAGCACTCTTAAAATGGTTCAACATCTCACACATATGTAATTCATCATCAACAGCCGGACGTCTATTCCTAGGATATATATCGGGCTTATCAGCCTGCAGGTCGTGTGAGTGCTCAAGGTTTGACTTCTCGATTTGATATCCATCGGTGCGATAATGGATGACCCAGGATGCTTGACATCTATAGTCTGCTAAACTTCAATTTGTTATCACGTTAAGTGAACATTTTGTTCGCCGTGTACAGTGCACCAATTCGTACGCCACCCTTCCGTACGGGCAGCCTGGCGGCAGTTCTACTCTTCTGTGTTTCTTAGCATTTGCTGTCTGCGCAGCGTTAGTAAGAAAGCTTGTGCAAGTTTCCCGTTGAAATTGATGCAAGTCTTCCACACACTCCTCAAACTTCTGGTACTTCACTTTGTATACACTTCTAAAGGTGCTCTCATCATTCATCGCGATGCTGATTTAGCGTACGGAAGTGATTTATCGATGATGGACCATTTAAACACTATGTGATGTCCGATGTTGTGATATATGATGTTTTTCATATCTGACTTGAAAATATCATTTTTGCCACTTCACTGAATCTTCAGATCACATTCATCCTATCAAAGTTTTCCACTAATTCGTGTGCGAAAGGAAAATCACGCCCACTTATACGAAATTTAGTAAATGGAGAATTTTGCACCAGTTTGAAAATAGATGGCTGGACATAACTATAGTTGGTCTCGCAGAAGCGGAAAACTATCGTTTCGCGAATATTAGGGCCTAATTAAACAGGAAAGCTCGCCTCGCGTTACAACGGTGAAATTGTTGATGGATTATGGGGTATAAGCTAAAGCTGTAGAGGCGACCTGCAGTAGTAATTAATTCCTGGCATTGTATTATGTGCCAAATCTAAATACGTCCTTAATGCTTCCTTGATTATATGTGGTAAAGATGGTCATTCATTACTACTAATATTGGGTACCTTTCGCAGCAGAGTTGATCACAAAATCAAGGTGAATTTCGCTGCCGATGCATATGGACCCTATATAGAGGATGTTATTAAAATCGTAGAAGAAACCCGTGATGTTGCCGGAAAAACCGACAAGATGAACGTGTTGTCTGATCAGTCCATGGATCAGTGTTGAACGAGAAAATTATCACATGCAAAATATCCAGTTAAACTGCTACCACTCATTTAATCTTGACGTTCGCACGAATGCCGCAGAAGTGATCTGCCGAATGAATGATATCGAGCAGCATCTCCCAGTTGGACACTCACAAACACTCCAATCATTTATCCGAAAAACGGGTGCGTATTGCCCATAGTTCAGTTATATTTTGCAAATCATTTTTGTACACTTTTGCGTTATTGTTCCGTTAACTTTATCTGTACATTTGTTTGAAAGCATTATCCTCTTTTTTGAATTGGATTGCCGATATGGGATGAATGGGATTTACCGCGCACCGCCTCTGCCTCCTTCGTTTGTGGGACTTATTAGACTGGTGAAGTAAACGCGCGGTGAAACTTCTTAGCTCTGCTTGTCCGTTGATCTAGCGACGCTGAACGTTCGTCACCCCACGACGTGTGCGCAATTGTCCATCGGTCGTCGTCCGAACCTACCCTCTGGCTCTGTCAATCTCTCGGGTGGTGGCCTATTCAATTTAGTGGATTCTGACTTGTCAATGAGCCGTTCCGTTTTTTATTGGTACGTCTTCCTTTTATTTGTACGCACACCTTCTGCACACACCTGTTTTCATTGCAGTTCTTCTTGGTGTTACCATATTTTTGTCATTTTTATCACTTGATTGATTAGGCTCCACCTCTTAGGCCAAACCTCACGTTACGCTGGAACAAAGATCTCCACCAAGAAAGTCACCGCGGACGAATACGTGCATCATTCGATGAGAATTATTTGGTCAGTCGCAATATAGAAAAGGATACTTATTTTCCCTGGGTTTTTAGGGGCGGCATATAGCCATCAGTTCACAAGAGTTTCTGGCGTCCTTTTGGCAAACTAAATCCGTTTATCAGATGAAGTTTCCCTTATCGCATCCGACGAGGCTAATGTGTTCGAGGAAACCATGTGCACATCTAGGAAAAAATCACTATGTCCAGTGATATAACCCGATGATTCGATTCAGTTTGAATTAATTCACAACATAATCGGTCCGAAAATAAAACAGTACCATTAGCTACTAATGGAATAAATTATTTCTGCGTTGCCATATACATACATATGTACGCGTTATTTCTGCACTGATATGTTAGCGCACAACCGTTAACACACCTGAACGACCACAGCAGCAGCAACTATGATGAATTTCGAAAACAGCATGCATTGTTTCCAATTATCGGTCGGCCAAAATAAACGTGCTCCTGTCAGTAACACATATTCCGGTACTGTTGATTTTCGCAACAGGTGTAGTGGTCAAGAACGAGTCTCTCAACGGCTCAGGTAAATGCAAGCGTACTTCACTAGGCTATAGGTGACAACAAAACGAACAGTTGCAACAGGACAGCTACAAGAATTGTAACAAATTGCAGTGATCAAGGAGTTTGACTCAGAACCGATTCTCAGTGGTCAACGCAACATCTAAAATTACCATTATATGGAACAGAAAGTTATTCCGGAGTAACCGTGGATAGCTAAAACGCGATCGGAGCTGCGACGAAGTTCGTAGTACAGCGGAGTTGAAAAATTGGGTGAGAGATCCGCGTAGTATCAGCAAGCGACTGCGCCACAGGCAGAAAAGCAGATTGGCGTGCGCACACACATTTTATCATATTGAGAGGTCATTTTCAGCCAATTCAAACCGGATGCGGAGATGACGTGATAACGTCGTACAATAGCGGAGCAACGTTGTGGAATAAAAACGAAAACCTTTACTCAGGTAACAAAATAAGTGGCGGAATATAAAGTGCAATAGTTTTCCGGTCACGATAACTGAAAAAATCACGGTCTACGACTAGGGTTCTCAGAAAAACTCCGCTGGTCACGGTAGTGTAACATGCAGGCCAGCCGAATCCACTCTGGATGCCCGTGACTACGCGGACCAACCTTCGGGCAACGTGGACGCACCAGGGGACAGCGCTCTTCCGAAGTAGGGGTTCGAACGACAGTTCTGAAAAGAGAAACAATACGAACACACATGAGCCGAAGGCCCAGTAAGCCATGCACACGACTTACACAAACGAAAGCTAAAACGGCACCGACAACACAGCAGCACGCCCCGTTACACAACCCAAATTCAATTCATGCGCGCTCGCTGGTTTCGGTTGCGCGTTACAGTAGCTTTTAATTATCAGGTGATTAAAACGAACGGTTAAATGTTAACAACACAAAAGTGTTGGTGATTTTAATTTCTCCAAAGCAAGGAAGCGGAATATCTGGTGACATGTCCCCCCCCCGCGATAACTCGCGAAGTTGCAACGCACTTCGCTGTAGTGTGAGCTACTTCGACTGTGTAAGTCGTGTGTGACTTACCGTACATCTGGCTCATGATTGTCGGTTTTTGTTACCAGTCTAGATTCTCGTTGTGCCCACGTCCTTCAGAGAATCGCTGTTCCCCTGTATCTTCACCCCATTCCACGTTACATTTTTTCTTGCCATGGCGGGATAGTGGAGTGGTTGCTGCTTTCGTGGTCGTTCGTCGTCGTCGCATTCGTCTTCGGTCGTAGAGTTCGTTGCACACTAGTCCCACCATCTCGAACAACCATCCTAGTGCAAAAAGTAAAGGCGATCGTCCGAACGGCGCACTGAGGACAGAGCACTAGTGCTCTTTTCGAAAGAGAGAGAGAGAGTAGTGTAGTGCATTTCGCTGTCATGTGATTGACGCAATCTGATTTTTTGACTGTGTAAGTCTTGTGTGTCAATTACCGGGCCTCTGGTTCATGCTTGTCGGTTTTTGTTACCATTCCAGGTTGCCGTTGTGCCCTCGTCTTCCAGAGAATAGTTGTTCCTCGGTGCCTCCACTGTGTTACACGTTGCAAAATCACAGCTTACAGCTAAGACTCGTGATGCCAAGTCGTAGTTTCTGGTGTCAGTTTGATGCGTTTGCGAAACCACTAAAAGATTTCCGCATCCAAACAGTTTCCGGGGCACTGGGTAAATTAACTAATTTTCTAATTGATGACCTTTGGAGTTTCAATTCTAAGCAGTTTGGTCATTGTGTTTTTGTTTATCTCGGAGCTTATTGCATACACTACGCCACTGACAAGACAAGAAATCGTTGTGGATATCAATCGAGGAAGAACAATGACCATCAAACTGGATTTAACTTACTTGTATGTTCCATGTCTTAGTAAGTACTCGGATTATGTTATGGACTGATGCAGTGCTTAATTTGGACACCATGGATACGACGGGTGAGCAGCAAATTGATGTCAAACATCAGGTTTACAAAACTCCGGTTGATACATCCGGTGTTCCTATCGCAGAGAGCATCCTTCAGGGTAATTTTGATTACTTTTATAATTTTCAAGGCGTCACTCTTCCTGACCGTCGAAATGACCCCAATCATTGTGGTTCGTGCTATGGAGCTGAAAGTGAAACCCGCAAGTATGTTTTTCATATGCAGAGTTGTTATCTTGATGGTAAACCTTACATCCATGCAACCCACTCATTTTCTACTTTTCGCGACGCATCGTCTTTACCCTTCACTGGTTTCTTGCTCGTGACAATACGTAACTCAAATGGACCACGCTCCTGAGGATGCTTGGCCCTGTGTATGTGGGTACTGGGTGGTGTAGTTTCAGTCGCTGGATTACTTCCGGAGTAACCTGTTTTCCTATCTTCGAATAATCTTTTAATTGCGTGTTGATATCGGCAATCAACAGTAAAACACCATAGATGATTAATCACGGCCTGTTGATATTCGAAGTCTGATGTGGTGACTGTCGCCCCCATCTTCCTCAGGATGGAAAGACGCTTTAGAGGCCGGATAAATGCAAGAGAGGGTAGTAAGACCAAACTTCGTCAGTAGTCACTTTCAAAGTATGCGGCCGTGTCACACTAACAAATAAGTAGTGAAGCGAGATTTGTGAGGGAGGGCACAAATTTTTCAAACGAGGAAGGCGTCTTGTAGGACCGGGTTTCTGGTATCCACTTGTTCACTGGTGACCTGAACAACCCGCGTGTCCCAAATTCGGACACTTCTATGAGCAAGGTGTTCCGTCTAAGGTAAACTCAAGCCGTTGCGTTATATCGTCGACAAGTGAAGTGACTGCGCAGTGTTGGGTTCCAGGTTGTGGTTCCCGGGGTTTGTTGCGCCGGTCAGGCAGGTTAGATAACCGTTGAGGTGGATTTTAGAGCGGGGAGTAAAGCCTCCTTTTGTGCGACAGTAATCCCGTAGGAGGTGCTCGAGTGTTTCCATCCCGCGTTTGTACATATGGGTAGAAAGACTCAGAATTCCTTTCGTTCCACAGCGTTTTATGGGCGCAAGAGTCTCGCCATTCATTTCAAGGTATAGGGCACACCTGGTTATTCAAATCAGATAGGGAGTAATGAAGTCCTTTTAAAGTGGGACATCTGGAAATCGCACAGGAGTCTGTTGTGCTTGGAGTTGAATGAGAAAGTAGACAGGGAAGTTGATGTTTTCTGTAGTGTCGTTGTTAAACGCTTTGTGTACTCAGAAACTCGCACTTTTCCGGCCCAACGGCTTGGTCGAAAAGTGTATTGTTTTCGTACACTTAAGTCGTCTACATCACCAGCAGTTCTCAGTCTCACAACTCAGCCACATTTTTGCCGGGTACAGCTTCCTTAGCACTACCTATTAAGGTTTAGACAGATTTTGTAAATGGTACTCTCCCTTTTCGTCTCCATGGTTGTGCGTTTCTCCGTTAATCATGTGATAGGTAAGCATCGGTTTCGATCTGTGGGGTTATCCTATTTTTGTGATCATAAGCCTGATGGCTAAATTCTTGTTCGTAGATTATTCTAAGTTGGCGAATGTTTAAAACCGCGGCATTAAGGTTAAGCCGTCTTGTTATCATGGGTGCAATACGTAAGTTTTGGGAATCCGAAATAACTGATCCGTACATATGCCTACTGAAAGTAACCACTTTTTCGATGGAATAATCGGACCATGGTTCCAGCAATGTTGTTAATTGAGGATCAACAATGTAAACTAGTGAAAATAAGTACAGTGCTTGTTCATAAAAACCTCTCCCCTACGACGATCACTTCCGCACAGTGATGCAAATTATCAGTGTGAAAAATATTGAGGAGCCATTCTTATGACCCCTACAGCGATCATTTTCCCAAAATACAACCGTTCCATAACTGCCATCACGATACCCTCTTTCTTCGTGTTCACTGCTGCGTCTTGTCTGCTCAGGTCGCTGTGAAGAATTGTCTGTTCGAAGGGGAAACCAATTCGGTCGCTCGAGTGGAACGCATAATTAGCGAGGCACACAGCTAGTTGCCTCAGCACTAGTAGGTTAGTGACACTGAACGTTTTTAATTAAAGTGGAAGTAGGGCGACATTGATGTGCGTCGTGAATGAGTGAATGAATGAATGGAAAACACAACACTCATATCAGTACCCATACTGTGACTAAAGTTCGCGTTTATCAGCTATTCTTAAGGGTTCCCAGCTAGAATGTACGGGCGCCTTAAAAATGCGCATCATTTAGCAAGCAGTTTGTGGCCGCTTGCATTAACAGTAAATATGTCTGGTCCCATGAGTAGGGAAGTTGCGGTAGGTTCTGCTACCTCATTCATCAACGAGGTTCGTGTAGCAGTAAACGCGTGTGATAACAATCGAGTATGGAAATGTATGAATCTTTTGTGATCACTGTGTACCACTTCAGCAATCAGGGTGAGTTTATGGACAACTGTCTCGGGTGCTCGTCACTTAGAGTGTTTGTTACAGATGCCCTTTTCTGTTCGGAAGGTGCGCCTGGGGAATCCAGTGAGCTTGGTGTTGATCCTCTTCCTGGCGGTAGGGTGACTGGCGTGGAATATGCGGATGATGTTTTCTCACTTAGCCCCTCTACAGAAGACATGCAAACCATGCTGAACCAGGTGAATGACCAGGCTGGTTCATGTGGAATGGGCTTCGCCCCTTCAAAGTGCAAAATACTGCTCCAGTACTAGGGCGTTCTCACTCCTACTGTAGGCAGTCCACTTGAGACTGTGGACACCACATACTTGGGTAGCACTACCTCATCGACTTGTAATATTGCTGGTAAGGTATGAACGAGGATACCGAAGACACGAGTTCCTTTGGCAACCTATGGCGTCGAAACGACGTTCATTTGTCACTACGTGGAAGGATTTGTTGTGCTTATGTGCGTTTGTTGCTGTGTAGTTCGGAAACGTGGCTTGATCGGGACAAAAATGTGAACAAACTTGCAGTGTTTGATCATCATTGTCTCCGCCACTTAGTCCACACTAAGTGGACTGATCGTTCACCGGTGCGTATTCTGGAACGTCTGCGGTAGTTTCATCACGTACTCCGCACGCCAACTGAACAATTACCGTAACTGACATTGTGTACTGAAACCACCACCAGCAGTTGAGTGAAACCGCGTGGTGACCAAGCAGTAACATGGTCACGAAATATGAAGGCCCTGACTGTTCCATCAAGTAAAGTGGACAAGTGTCGGCTGCCCGGCTGAACTCCTTGGGATCACTCAGATTACTGGTTGGAAACGCTATCGGAGATGGTGGTGTGCCACACTCAGGGGGTGTATTTGCATCTATACTGTAACTAATAGGTCCGATAGGAATGACCGAGAGAGAAAAGAAAACGCCGGATAGGTAGGCTTTAATCATCCAAAAAATGTGGGTTGTAGTCTGTAATGTAACGAACGGAAGGATCGATTAAAATAACAATATATGTGGGGGACCCAGTAGGGTAGGAAAGAGGAGAGTACGATTTGGGAACAAAATATGACATTCTCCCCCGCCATGAAAAAAAAACTATTTAACGTAAAGGTGGATTACTAAGGGTTAAATGTCCGACTTATGAAGTGGGTTATTTTAGAACAACGATAATAGCGAAACTGTGATGCAAGGTTATGTCTCACGATTTCAAAGTGATTAAGGTCTAACCCTTTGTTGTTGGGAGATAAGATCTTCAACGCTCGTTTCCGGTATACTAGTAATTTCTTTCGTGTCTGATATGATGGGCGGTGTGTCGACAATAGAAGAGTTTGAAATGGGGTCTGACAAAAATGGTTTGTAGTAGTGGAGATGTGTTTATGAAAGGAGCCAGTTGGCGGAGGGATATAGCTTCCTCACGGCCTTCTGGGAGACGAATGTGTGCGTATTCGGGGTTACTCTCTAACAGTTCAACTTCTACCAAGGATCGTATTTGGAGGTTCGGACATTCTTCCGATATAGTACTGGCCCGGGCGTAACGAGCCACTGAGGCAGACTAATTCCTGCGGACGATTTCCGATTGTGTAGAAACATGCGTTCGTGAGTTGTAGCATTGATAGCAGTACACAGCAACGACCTGGTAGCGTGCAACGTGTCCGAAAGTACGCATTCCCACTGGTCAATATTCAGTGCTTTGGAACGCAGACAAAGAAAGTTTTCCGTATAGTGCCATTGAGTCTTCCATCTTGACCGTTGCCTTGTGGGTTGTAACTGGTGGTTCTGCCGGTGGCCATACCGCGGTCATGAAGGATTTGTCTCAACTCCTGAGACCTAAGCGTAGATCCCCGATCGGAGTGAATGAATGAGGGCATTCCAAACATGGAAGAGGTCAGTTAATCGGGTAATGACAGTAGATACAGACATATCTGGACAGGGAAAAGCGAACGAGAGGCGGCAAAATTCGCCACTTGCAGTTAGTGTATAGTAATTGCAAGTGGAAGAGGGAATCGTTCCTTCGAAATCAATACTAAGACGTTCAAAGGGCTGTGTCGCTTTGATTAAAGGACCATTAGAGGGGGTTTAGAATTTCGGTTTTAGTTGGGGACAGACAACATTGTTGAATAACAGATCTAACATTGTCTAGGGAGAATGGCAAGTTCTTTGTTCGAACGAAACTAGACAAACGAGTAGTTCCGGTGTGGCAGAGAGTCATGAAGCTTTTTAAGATAGTCGATAGAAAGAGATGATGTACGAAAGGCTCGAGATAAAGTAACAGCCGCAGGATTATCAGTACCAGGGCGATAAACAACATCATAAGAGAATTGAGATAGTTTGATCCGCCAACGTTGAATTTTGTCATTTTTGATCTTACTGGCAATTTTAGTGTCATACATAAAGCCAACAGAACGTTGATCGGTTAGCAGCTTGAAGTGTGTTCCAATCAGATAATGTCGTCATTTCCGGATGGCTTCAATAATTGCGTAAGCTTCCTTTTCAACAGGGGAATGATTTCGTTCAGTTGCAGAGAGAGTACGTGAGAAAAAGGCTACGGGGCGCCCACTTTGATTTAGTGTAGTGGAGATGGTTACATCTGGAGCATCCGTTTCAACGACAAGCGGAATATCTCTGGAGATGGAAAAGAGTGAGGCTTGAACCAGTACTGAGGCATCCGTTTCAACGACAAGGGGAATATCTCTGGAGAGGAAAAAGAGTGGGACTTCAACTAGTTCGGATTTGAGAGATTCGTAGGCAGTGAGTACATCGTTGGGTAACGGAAAGCTTTTGTTGATAATCAGCGGGTGGAGTTTATCTGAAAAATGGAAAAACCACTGGGAATAGGATGAGAACATTCCAACCACTCTTTGATGTGCTTTCAAGTTTCCAGGTGCAGGCAGCTTGATTAGCACTTCAAACCGATCGGGATCTGGCCTCGAGGATCCTTTGGATACTTCGTAACCTAACAGACGAATTTCTTTGGCAGCGAAAACACATTTGCTTCGATTTAGTGTCAGTCCGTATTTATGAGCTACTTGCAGGAACCGACTGAGATTAGTTTCGTGATCAACTGCGTCTTTTCCGCATACAATACTGTTGCCAACATAGACAAAGGTTCCCTTGAACGTTTCTCGACGGATCAGCTCGTCCATCGCTCGCTGGAA
>QNGE01006255.1:0-18500 GCA_008508345.1 Paragonimus westermani | reverse complement strand
TGCATATGAAAAACATACTTGCGGGTTTCACTTTCAGCTCCATAGCACGAACCACAATGATTGGGGTCATTTCGACGGTCAGGAAGAGTGACGCCTTGAAAATTATAAAAGTAATCAAAATTACCCTGAAGGATGCTCTCTGCGATAGGAACACCGGATGTATCAACCGGAGTTTTGTAAACCTGATGTTTGACATCAATTTGCTGCTCACCCGTCGTATCCATGGTGTCCAAATTAAGCACTGCATCAGTCCATAACATAATCCGAGTACTTACTAAGACATGGAACATACAAGTAAGTTAAATCCAGTTTGATGGTCATTGTTCTTCCTCGATTGATATCCACAACGATTTCTTGTCTTGTCAGTGGCGTAGTGTATGCAATAAGCTCCGAGATAAACAAAAACACAATGACCAAACTGCTTAGAATTGAAACTCCAAAGGTCATCAATTAGAAAATTAGTTAATTTACCCAGTGCCCCGGAAACTGTTTGGATGCGGAAATCTTTTAGTGGTTTCGCAAACGCATCAAACTGACACCAGAAACTACGACTTGGCATCACGAGTCTTAGCTGTAAGCTGTGATTTTGCAACGTGTAACACAGTGGAGGCACCGAGGAACAACTATTCTCTGGAAGACGAGGGCACAACGGCAACCTGGAATGGTAACAAAAACCGACAAGCATGAACCAGAGGCCCGGTAATTGACACACAAGACTTACACAGTCAAAAAATCAGATTGCGTCAATCACATGACAGCGAAATGCACTACACTACTCTCTCTCTCTCTTTCGAAAAGAGCACTAGTGCTCTGTCCTCAGTGCGCCGTTCGGACGATCGCCTTTACTTTTTGCACTAGGATGGTTGTTCGAGATGGTGGGACTAGTGTGCAACGAACTCTACGACCGAAGACGAATGCGACGACGACGAACGACCACGAAAGCAGCAACCACTCCACTATCCCGCCATGGCAAGAAAAAATGTAACGTGGAATGGGGTGAAGATACAGGGGAACAGCGATTCTCTGAAGGACGTGGGCACAACGAGAATCTAGACTGGTAACAAAAACCGACAATCATGAGCCAGATGTACGGTAAGTCACACACGACTTACACAGTCGAAGTAGCTCACACTACAGCGAAGTGCGTTGCAACTTCGCGAGTTATCGCGGGGGGGGACATGTCACCAGATATTCCGCTTCCTTGCTTTGGAGAAATTAAAATCACCAACACTTTTGTGTTGTTAACATTTAACCGTTCGTTTTAATCACCTGATAATTAAAAGCTACTGTAACGCGCAACCGAAACCAGCGAGCGCGCATGAATTGAATTTGGGTTGTGTAACGGGGCGTGCTGCTGTGTTGTCGGTGCCGTTTTAGCTTTCGTTTGTGTAAGTCGTGTGCATGGCTTACTGGGCCTTCGGCTCATGTGTGTTCGTATTGTTTCTCTTTTCAGAACTGTCGTTCGAACCCCTACTTCGGAAGAGCGCTGTCCCCTGATGCGTCCACGTTGCCCGAATGTTGGTCCGCGTAGTCACGGGCATCCAGAGTGGATTCGGCTGGCCTGCATGTTACACTACCGTGACCAGCGGAGTTTTTCTGAGAACCCTAGTCGTAGACCGTGATTTTTTCAGTTATCGTGACCGGAAAACTATTGCACTTTATATTCCGCCACTTATTTTGTTACCTGAGTAAAGGTTTTCGTTTTTATTCCACAACGTTGCTCCGCTATTGTACGACGTTATCACGTCATCTCCGCATCCGGTTTGAATTGGCTGAAAATGACCTCTCAATATGATAAAATGTGTGTGCGCACGCCAATCTGCTTTTCTGCCTGTGGCGCAGTCGCTTGCTGATACTACGCGGATCTCTCACCCAATTTTTCAACTCCGCTGTACTACGAACTTCGTCGCAGCTCCGATCGCGTTTTAGCTATCCACGGTTACTCCGGAATAACTTTCTGTTCCATATAATGGTAATTTTAGATGTTGCGTTGACCACTGAGAATCGGTTCTGAGTCAAACTCCTTGATCACTGCAATTTGTTACAATTCTTGTAGCTGTCCTGTTGCAACTGTTCGTTTTGTTGTCACCTATAGCCTAGTGAAGTACGCTTGCATTTACCTGAGCCGTTGAGAGACTCGTTCTTGACCACTACACCTGTTGCGAAAATCAACAGTACCGGAATATGTGTTACTGACAGGAGCACGTTTATTTTGGCCGACCGATAATTGGAAACAATGCATGCTGTTTTCGAAATTCATCATAGTTGCTGCTGCTGTGGTCGTTCAGGTGTGTTAACGGTTGTGCGCTAACATATCAGTGCAGAAATAACGCGTACATATGTATGTATATGGCAACGCAGAAATAATTTATTCCATTAGTAGCTAATGGTACTGTTTTATTTTCGGACCGATTATGTTGTGAATTAATTCAAACTGAATCGAATCATCGGGTTATATCACTGGACATAGTGATTTTTTCCTAGATGTGCACATG
This sequence comes from Paragonimus westermani, assembly GCA_008508345.1. Classification (NCBI taxonomy): domain Eukaryota; kingdom Metazoa; phylum Platyhelminthes; class Trematoda; order Plagiorchiida; family Troglotrematidae; genus Paragonimus; species Paragonimus westermani. Next base: position 16,005 of record QNGE01006255.1, on the reverse strand, counting down.
GTTTCCTCGAACACATTAGCCTCGTCGGATGCGATAAGGGAAACTTCATCTGATAAACGGATTTAGTTTGCCAAAAGGACGCCAGAAACTCTTGTGAACTGATGGCTATATGCCGCCCCTAAAAACCCAGGGAAAATAAGTATCCTTTTCTATATTGCGACTGACCAAATAATTCTCATCGAATGATGCACGTATTCGTCCGCGGTGACTTTCTTGGTGGAGATCTTTGTTCCAGCGTAACGTGAGGTTTGGCCTAAGAGGTGGAGCCTAATCAATCAAGTGATAAAAATGACAAAAATATGGTAACACCAAGAAGAACTGCAATGAAAACAGGTGTGTGCAGAAGGTGTGCGTACAAATAAAAGGAAGACGTACCAATAAAAAACGGAACGGCTCATTGACAAGTCAGAATCCACTAAATTGAATAGGCCACCACCCGAGAGATTGACAGAGCCAGAGGGTAGGTTCGGACGACGACCGATGGACAATTGCGCACACGTCGTGGGGTGACGAACGTTCAGCGTCGCTAGATCAACGGACAAGCAGAGCTAAGAAGTTTCACCGCGCGTTTACTTCACCAGTCTAATAAGTCCCACAAACGAAGGAGGCAGAGGCGGTGCGCGGTAAATCCCATTCATCCCATATCGGCAATCCAATTCAAAAAAGAGGATAATGCTTTCAAACAAATGTACAGATAAAGTTAACGGAACAATAACGCAAAAGTGTACAAAAATGATTTGCAAAATATAACTGAACTATGGGCAATACGCACCCGTTTTTCGGATAAATGATTGGAGTGTTTGTGAGTGTCCAACTGGGAGATGCTGCTCGATATCATTCATTCGGCAGATCACTTCTGCGGCATTCGTGCGAACGTCAAGATTAAATGAGTGGTAGCAGTTTAACTGGATATTTTGCATGTGATAATTTTCTCGTTCAACACTGATCCATGGACTGATCAGACAACACGTTCATCTTGTCGGTTTTTCCGGCAACATCACGGGTTTCTTCTACGATTTTAATAACATCCTCTATATAGGGTCCATATGCATCGGCAGCGAAATTCACCTTGATTTTGTGATCAACTCTGCTGCGAAAGGTACCCAATATTAGTAGTAATGAATGACCATCTTTACCACATATAATCAAGGAAGCATTAAGGACGTATTTAGATTTGGCACATAATACAATGCCAGGAATTAATTACTACTGCAGGTCGCCTCTACAGCTTTAGCTTATACCCCATAATCCATCAACAATTTCACCGTTGTAACGCGAGGCGAGCTTTCCTGTTTAATTAGGCCCTAATATTCGCGAAACGATAGTTTTCCGCTTCTGCGAGACCAACTATAGTTATGTCCAGCCATCTATTTTCAAACTGGTGCAAAATTCTCCATTTACTAAATTTCGTATAAGTGGGCGTGATTTTCCTTTCGCACACGAATTAGTGGAAAACTTTGATAGGATGAATGTGATCTGAAGATTCAGTGAAGTGGCAAAAATGATATTTTCAAGTCAGATATGAAAAACATCATATATCACAACATCGGACATCACATAGTGTTTAAATGGTCCATCATCGATAAATCACTTCCGTACGCTAAATCAGCATCGCGATGAATGATGAGAGCACCTTTAGAAGTGTATACAAAGTGAAGTACCAGAAGTTTGAGGAGTGTGTGGAAGACTTGCATCAATTTCAACGGGAAACTTGCACAAGCTTTCTTACTAACGCTGCGCAGACAGCAAATGCTAAGAAACACAGAAGAGTAGAACTGCCGCCAGGCTGCCCGTACGGAAGGGTGGCGTACGAATTGGTGCACTGTACACGGCGAACAAAATGTTCACTTAACGTGATAACAAATTGAAGTTTAGCAGACTATAGATGTCAAGCATCCTGGGTCATCCATTATCGCACCGATGGATATCAAATCGAGAAGTCAAACCTTGAGCACTCACACGACCTGCAGGCTGATAAGCCCGATATATATCCTAGGAATAGACGTCCGGCTGTTGATGATGAATTACATATGTGTGAGATGTTGAACCATTTTAAGAGTGCTCGTGAAAGGAGGCTCGATGTGAACAGGAAGTAGGGGATTAGAATGCGTCGACACGATTTAGATGATCTACGCACGAGGCACAACAACTTAGATAATCACAACGAAATTATGAAGTTGCGAGATTTACTGAAAGTGAAAGACAGTAACAGGATTCTAATGTGGGAAAAAGTGTTTAAATGGGTCGTGTTTGTAGTAAAAGGGGCTCCCCAATTGTGTTCAAGTTATGGAGATTTTATTCTAGGAGATGCCATGTTGGTAAACGCAACTGAAGTGTGTGTCAAGTTTCCCATTCAGTGATGCCCAACGAAACTGTTGCCAGTTATAGGGCAGTGTCGGAACACCTGCTTAAAATGTTGCCTTATATGTCTGCTGTTTGTACCTTCACAGCTGATCGTTGAACGGCATAGCCGATGGCATTACGTGAAGTTTTCCACATTGTATCGTCGTATTGTGCCGGTTTCACTTACTGCATGATGTGTCCTGGTGTTACCGCCGGCTGGTAGGCTCGAGCGATCACCAGGAGAACTGTAAGCATCAGTGGACTCGCAATATGGTACAGTGGGGACAGGGGTCAGTTTAATAGTTTGCTGCTGGCTGAAAATTCTGGCATTAACGAGGCCCATCAGCGTTTGATCCTTATGGAACTTGGTAGTTCGTGTAATCGTGACACTGATTCCTCAATTGATCTAAGGTGTTTAGCATGTTCCTCTGTGAGTGATTTCTTTTTCTTGAGGACTGTCACAGTTTAAGTTATTCGAACCATTAGACTTTTCGTAGGCTCCCCTGTAACACGCTTATACGTTGTGGAGTCTTTCAGAAGGTCGTTCACTTTGTCTTCGTAATCCTGTCTGTTCAGTATAGCTATTGCGTTGCCTTTGTCTGTGGGAGAATAACAATCTGGTGGTTATTCCTGAATGTCTTGAGTGTTGTTTTTGAATGCTCAGCTGTCGACATACTTTTGTCCCGACGACCGCTGCATTTGTTCATCTAGACCATTACGTTTTAGTCCTGACTCGAAACATGTGACGAAACTTTTGTAGACTTGTCCGCATAAATGAGTTTTAGACCTTTTAACAGGACAACCTTTACATCGAGTGTCAGCTGATGGTTTGATAGGTTGTGCATATGAGTTATATATATATGCACGTATGTAAATGCATATATATACACCCATCTGTGTATACCCATACAAGTATGCATAAGTATGTGTACACGCACATACATACGTATAATTCTATATATGTTCACATATATGTACGTGTTTACGTATACATAAAAGTGTAGATATTAAAATATATATTTACATGTTTATTTCTATACGGTTGGCGGCATCCGATTCGGATTAGCCTGTCACAGTGACCAGAGCCAAAGGACGCCTGCGCTTATTCATCACCGCAATTGGCTTGCGCTGCACCAACCGCAGTTCCACCAACACACCACATATCCAGTGTAAACCCGAAATAATAAGACCGGGAGGTGTGCCAGTAGGGCCTTTCTGTCCAGCCGGCCAATGCTGGTTAACCACTTGATTGGTTAATAACGAAAGGAAACCCTAATCTCTCGGAAACTAAACAGAGAGGCTGCAATGACGAGATCTAAACTAAGGAGAGATTTATGAAGCGTAATACAAGAAGCGTTGCAGTATAGGAGTGCAGGTTAGTGTAACCTAAAGGAGATAGGGAGGAAAAGCAAAATTCTCACTGAGCTGTAAAACGCCAGGCAGACCATTCATCATGCAATGCACCAACAAGGCCGAAGAGAAGGATGGATAGAAGACCATAGACACTCAAGTTTTTGAAGAGAGGAGCGGATTAATTGTCAATGACCAGGATGTTGGTCGATGCAGTCATTAACAGAAGTAGAATAAATATACTGATATGACCTACCTGAGCCTAACGTACTCGCCGCCTCTACACCGACGGGGTACTATGAGTACGTCGGTGACCCACTAACCCCAAACGGCCAGCGCATTCGCGGCCGCACACATCGCAACTCCATATAGTCACGCCACCGCGACCTATGGCACCAATGGTTCCTTTGCGTACCGCACGCTTCCGCTCGCGACCACGCAACAATTGCTCGTTGAACTTTCAGACGCCCGCTCGAACCGTATTCCTCCAGGCCGTCCGGTTCAACGCCAAATCTTCCCAACATCTAAAATCAATGTTCCAACGTGAAAGACTTACCTGCACAACATCCTGTTTTCTCCGCTTCTGACCACCGGGACTTCGCCTACATGACTTCACTTGTCCGTACAGTAACTGCTTCGGGATACGGTCATCGTCCATCCAACGGACGTGACTGAGCCAACGCAGCTGATTCAGCATCAACATGGCTTCCATCCCGTCTATGTCCGCTCGCTGCAGTACCTCAGTGTTCGGAATCATGTCCGACCACCGAATACACAAAATGCGTCTCAGACACTGAACATGGAAGCGGCTCAGATAGCTCACGTTCCACTGATACCATGTCCTCGTCTCACTGCCGTACAGCAGTATAGACAGCACCATTGAGCGGTCGACAAACAGTTCCGTAGCCATCTTCGGGCTGTGATTCTTCCAGACACGCCTTTCAAGACGTCCGAAAGCAGCGCTAGCCTTTGCCACACGCGCTCTCAACTCGCGATCCACGGACAGATCTGTCGACAAGTTGCTACCCAAGTAGCAAAAATCCCCGCAGCCATTCACAGTGTCTCCAGCGATGCGAATTTCGGGTGGAGGTACACAAGCAGCACCTCCATCAGAAGAAGGCTGAAAGAACGAGAACGTCTTACCTGTGTTGATGTCCAATCCAAACTTCGATGCTGCGGAAGCGAACGCTGTAGCCAGACGTTGCAGCTCTTCTTCGCTGTGCGCTAGCAAGGCGCTGTCATCTGCGAACAGAAGCATGCGCATCCTTGATGTCTGTAGCCGGGTTGGGGCGCCAAAACGTCGAATATTTAAAAGGCGCCCGTCCGTCCAGTACTCCACCTCAACGCCATCCTCTCCAGAGTTCTGAAAAGCGACTGTTACCATCGCAGTCAAATATAAGCTAGATAGGGCTGGGGCTAGAACACAACCCTGCTTCACGCCAGTGACGATGTTGAAATAATCAGAGGTCGATGTACAAGATTGCACCTTCGCATTCATGCCCGCATGCAACAATCTAACCATATTGACGAACTTACCTGGACATCCAAACTTACCAAGCACCGTCCACAGTGCCTCGCGGTTCACGGAATCGAACGCCTTGGTGACGTCCACGAACAGGGCATACAATGGCTGTTTCCGTTCCCAGCACTTCTCCTGAAGCTGTCGAGCAGCACACACCAGGTCGACAGTACTCCGACTAGCCCGGAATCCACACTGCTCCTCGGGAACATTCACCTCCAGAACGTTTGCATTCAGTCGGTTCGGGAGGATTCTGGCAAGTAGCTTGCCTACACAGCTCAGAAGGCTGATACCTTGGTAGCTGTCGGTGCATTGCTTGCTACCCTTGCCTTTGAACAAGGGTACGATAATGGCGTCCTTGAAGTCTTGCGGCATCACCTCGTGCTCTCAGATGGAGTGAACCAGCTTTAGCGAAGCGCTTTCCAACGCCGGACCGCCATTCTTCAGGATCTCACAATTTATTCCTATATACACATATCAGTTCACCTACTCACGCACTTCGATATGTGCACACCTATTTAAAAGTATGTATAATATGTATAAATATGTAAAACTACATATATATTTATATGTATGAATATACATACGTGTATATACACCCACCGATGCATATATATACATGTATACATATATATATATGTACAAACGTATTTGTGTACTTATATTTATATACCTTCACATATTTGCATACGGATTTACATATGTTCACAAATATATACCTGTATGTGCATTTCTCTACCTCCATCTAGGATAACCAGTTGCCCAACGAGAAGATTGCGCTTCAAGGTCATCCAATGTAATATTAGTTTTTCAACACTCTGTTTTTGGCGGAGACGAAAAGAAAAGCGCTCCCTTTATCAGTCGTTATGTGACTGAACCTCCGTACATTTCTTCATTAAGCCTGTGGAACAGTAAAACGAAAGCACTCCCGGTGACGGAGTTCAACTATTTCAATAACTGGAGAACGGTACAAGACTACAAAAACGTCAGCAGTCTATAAACCGCCTCTATCTCGAAGGTTACGTGAATACTTTCGACCTACTGATAGGATCGGGAAGTTTTATTTTTGTCCCAACTAGCGGTACACCACTTTTGTGTAACAGCGTTTTTCACCACTTTTCATGTTGTTCGAATTGCCCAAAACGACCTTGCCATATACTACAAAAGTTGCGCACATCAGTCTGCTCTCCTCTCTGTTTGCACCGTCACTTGACGATGCTACACTGATTATTCGCCCTGTATTTTAACTCCGTCACATTAAGAGCATGTTCGCAGCTCCGATTGAGCTACAGCAGCCCGCGGTATCCTCACCATATGTTTGCGTTCCTCATAATGGTAACTTGGATCATTGTGATGACCGTCCTGAATACCGGCGAACACCTCCTCTGAATCAGATGCATTGAGTTCCGTAACTTTTTTAAACTCTGTAACTCTTCCGTCATATTCGACCACTTGTTGATACTGGTAGCCTACTGAATCGCGCCTTCATTTATTAAGGCTATTCAGTAACTCTGACCACTGAAAATGAGTGAGTCGAACGTAGTCCGCCTCTGATATATTCCGCTACCACAACTCAATGGATTAGCCTGTAGCAGTAATATCTCCATGGTGTATTCACTTTCATCTCCCGATGTTTTCATTAACCACCACCAGCGATCACGTGTTAACTGATATGTTAATTTTTAGGCATGTTAAATAGTGCTCACTGTTAGTACGTTCGATCGTGACGATTCAACTTGGCAACGGACCGCATCAGCGCACATCAAACTGTCCGAATTTGGAAGCGGTACCCTCGACTCGGGTATAGAAAGGTTAGAGCTCCCATTTGAACGAGGAGTATTACGTCGCGAATCATGATGTACGCCTAAATGGCTGACTGCATTCCAACAACGTCGCTGAGATCTCGCATCCTAACGACAACACGTCTGAGGACTACCCGTACGGTGACCGTTGATATTGTCAAGCTTTGTTGCGTTATTTTGAGATTGCTGAGGTTTGCTTCATGTTGAATGGTGGCTCCACGCTTTGCTCTCTTCCCCAAATGAGATACATTACTCATCCTTGTTCTTACACAACCTACTTTGACCGTTTCCTTTACCCCCTATTTATTCCGAGCCTTGTGAACTTACAAATACCGAAGTTAGACATTATTCTTCCATATTTTTTTCAGTAACTTATGATTTCCGTCATTTCTCTTCACATGAACAGTTGGTTTGCTCTGACCAAACCAATGACCAATTGTTTGAGTGAGTTCAACCCGTTTTATCGTCCACCATTGTTGATCGGTGCCTGGTTGTCAATTTGTTGTGCGGGCACTTTCTTTCTTTGATTTCTGAAGATTTTCACATTCGAGGTGAGAGACAATTTTCTTGTACATTGATTCAATTAGTACCGCATTAAATCCAGTTATTACGAGCGCCTTCTCGTTAACCGTTTCGAGGATAGATTATCTCTGTCGTTGAATATTGAGAGGCATTTACTGGATCAACAGATTACGCGTAACTCGGTGTGGACCTGAATCGTTAGCGAACGATTCAATAGTAAGGAGAAAGACGTCTTAATTAGCCGAGTCGGTGTCTATTAACTGCGGATACTGTACCAATTATTTTCTGAAATTTGGCTAGGTGGCCGCAATCCGTCGGAGTTCTGACGACAAATGGATCAGTCTTTTGGAGGCAAAAAGATGAGCGGAACAATTTTATTGACTGCTACGGATAAAATGCCTACCAGCATCGACCCGTAAAATCTTGGATACCTTCAACAGCTCCGTACCAATAAGGGAGCTTTCCGAAGCAGACGTCAAGATGTTGGATACTCAATATAACCTTCAGTTAACAGATGCAAACTGACAGACAAACTCATGACGACCGGCACTAACAAGTGGAGTGTTTGACCGAACAGGTCCGGTAATTTGCTGGCAACCTGCGCTCTCCAACATGCAGACTAAGGAGTCGACATCCAGCAGCGCTAACACACAACGACCGTGGTCAATGATAGAGCCACCGTCCGTTTGATCACCGGGAAAGGAAATGCACTCAGCGTTGTACCTGTTACCCTACCGACGGCGAAGGTAAACTGTGCGGCCTGGAACTGATGCCGACTACCATGACTGGTGTCTCCTACAAACGTCGTCTTCCCCACATTTGTGACAAGCCCACGGACAGCTCACAAATCCGTCGTATCATCTGCGTTCTTTGAAACACGACAAGACGCATACCTTTGTGAGTAGAAGGCAACCAGCGACCGCCGGACATAGATGCCTTCTTCTGAAAAAGCTGAAATCTGCCGGGGCGGGAGTTGACCTCAAGCTTCAACTAGATATCACCTGCCCATCCAAAAAACATGGCCTTCCACTTTGTACTTGGTCCCTAAAATAACACCCCGGCAACTGGAGTCCAGGCGGCGAACGTCGAACCTTCAACAATGCCACCGCATCCGAAATTCATCTCATTCCTCACATTCATGACTTTTCCTTGACCCAACATTCAAAGCACTTTTCTTCCAAAACCGATTTGATGCTTGCACACCACCAAATGTCTGTCGCGGAAGAAGACCTTCCCAGTATTGCGATCACGACTGCATTTGGCTTGTACGGGTTACATTAGGTGCTTTTCAGCCTTCAGAATGCAGCTGAGGCATTCGAGCGTTTTATGGATCAAGTTATGTGTTCCGGATTTTGTGTTTCTTCACCTTGACGATGTTTTGTTCGCCGGTCGTACTCCAGAAGAACATGAAACACATCTGTTTTGTCCCAGTTTGGTGGAAATTGTACGGGATTTCCATCATTTTGTAAAGGCTAGTTATCGGCGATTTCTGCCTTGAATTGCTTGAATATTTTATAGATGTGACTGGTATCAGGCCCCCAGACACCGAGATGCATGCGCTGCAAGTACGTTTTATTCCAGACTCCATCAAGAAGCTCTAATGAATCAATTGTGTATTTCGTCGGCACGGTGGTTCAGGTTCGAAACGAGGTGGAGGTGGCCATTTTGGCGGAGAAGAAGATTTTCCAAATTTTTTGATGTACCCAGGGGCATATTAAATGACAAATGTGCAGATTCAATCGTCTGTGATCGTATGTTCACAAAAGCAGCTGCCCCATCCAGTTGACTCAACGAACGAACAACACTTAAGTAGACAGTGTGTGTTCATACCAGTGGCTGGCCCGTCCGGCTGACTTAAGCTATTGATAACTGATAAGAAACAGACAACAGAAAATGGGATAAACTTACACTTGAACGGTTCAAGATGCATCCTGCTTATCCCCTCCAAGTCTGTTAAAAGACACTTTGATGGAACCGCCAAATAATGGCGTTGGGAACAACTTCGCATGATCGGAATTCTTGAGATTGATAAGAATGTGGAGAAAAATTAGAAAGACATTCCAATAACTTGAGCGGCTTATTGGTTGCAGTAAGTTCAGCCAGTCAGTGTTCGCGCACAAGCTGTTATAGACGGACTTGTGTTCTGACCGTTGCCAACCATTCACAACCATCCACACCCATGTTCGACTTCCGATTACCTGAAATGCGTGGTAGACACTGTAAATAGAGACTGCTCAGATAACGAACGCTCCGCTGACACAATGTCCAAGTTTCACTGCCAAACAGCAGTATAGATGGTACGGTTGAGCGGTAGACAAACAACGCAGTGTTCATCTGCAGGCTGCGGTTGTTTTAAACACATTTTTCTAGACGTCAGAAAACAGTGTTGGTTTTCGCCATACGAGCTCGTAACAGGCGGTTCGCGGACAAACCTGCGAAAAATTAATACTTAAAAAGAAGAAGTCCGCGCAGCTGTCAACGACGTCTCTACCGAGGCGAATCTCAGGCGTACGTGCGGGAACAACACCTCCACCCGGAGAATTCTGGAAGAATAAGTATGCCTTACTCATGTCGATATTCGGACCAGGTTTAGATACTGCGGTCGCGAAAGTCGCAGTCAGTCGCTTGAAGTTGTCTTCACTACTTTCAGATAACGTACTATCATCTGCAAGCACCATCATGTGCGTTATCGAATCCCATGAGCAAATTAGGGCACCGAAACACTGAATACCTAGCAAGCGGCCATCCGTACGATGTCCGACTTCGACACCGCTCTCCCGGTTCTGAAGAGCAGCTGTTAACATTGCAATAAAATCTGAATTAAACAGGGTTAGGGCTGGGACACAACTCTGCTCAACCGCAGTAAAATTGCCGAAATCCTCAAAGGTCGACCGACACGCTTACACTTTTGCCTACATGTAACATTCTGACCAACTTGGCGAACTCACCTGGGCATTCGTACTTAGTAAGCGCCGTACACAATGTCTTCCAACTCAGAAAATCAAGTGCTGTGGTGAAATTCACGTAAAGGGCGTGTGTCGGCTGGTTGCCTTTAGGGCACATCTTCCGGATCTGTTGAGTGGCGAACGCTACGTCCATCTTATGGCCTCCAAAACGTCTGTATTCAGCCGGTTTAGCGGGATTCTTCCTGGAACCTTTCAAGCGCAGCTCACCAAAATGAGGCTGAGATAACCGTGAATGCCATACGGGTTCTGCTCACCTTCAATGGGTGGTGCGGTGAAGACCGGTTGTGATTATTGGTCTGTATTTAGTCTCGCTGGCTGATTTGATATGCATCTAGGAATCGTTTGTTGCCACTAGCAATGATGCGACTGATTTCGTAGCGGTAATTAATCATGTGGTGAGCATGCCTTGCGAAAACAAACTGATAGTTGTTGACTTTAACTTGTCGAATATCTCCTGGATCTCACTCACTGCTCCAGCAAAACAGGCCGAATTCCTCCCTGCATAAATCTGAAGGATTGGAACAAACACGTTCTAACGCCCACCAGCCAGAGACGTGTATTGGATTTCACATTTACCATAGGTACCTTGTCTGTATAAATATCCATTTTACAACAATTTCCAAGAAGTGGCCACAATGCCATGAAATGTCTGTCTGGTTTCAATATGGTTACCAAAACGACAGTTGTATTCTACCATCCCATCAAATTCATCGATTGGAAAACCCTCTTCTCCCAACTGAGATCCTCCGAGTGGAATACCTTTTCTCTCACATCAGACCCAAGCATACTGGCCGGATAATCTATCATACGTCCGAATTTTTGTATCGACGTTCTGGCCCTCATAACGTCAAAACGCGTTGGCTCGTGTCCACAAGGAAAAATCCCCACTGCAAAAGAGACTGACAGTTAAAATGTTCAACTGGAGATACGGAAGAACACTAGATTTCTTTCTGATGATGAAAATAGGCGAAATTTTTGAACCCATGGAACGTCAGACGTAACTCGTCATGCAAACAAAGAGATTCGCAATCCTTAGTGAGCAGAAATGCATGAAATTAATGCAACTGATCTGGCGGAAAAATTCCATGAGGAACCTTGTTATAAAAGTTATCACTCTTTAAGACAAAACGGTTGATGATGACGGTGTGGCAATGTGTGAAAACTTCACCTCACATTTTAATGTTTTGTTTAGCTTATAAAACATCACATTACTTGCTGATATTCCATCGAAATCAAATAAAGTTTTAAACAATGTTCTAATCTATGTTCGAATTGCTCGTTCACAGTAAGCTACCATTAAGCCCTCAACCCATCCTTGATCAGATGGTTTCCCAAGGTATCCCAAGCAAAGGGATGATGATATACCCACCCCCTTACTCAGTTTGTTCATCCTATTACTTTCATCCACCACCTCCCCTCCTCAATGAAAAAGTCGGTCATCATGCCTCGCCACAAGAGTGGTTCAAGGCAGAACGATAGCAACTATCGCCTCATCAACCACACGTCGATCTGTTCGAGAATGTTTGAAAGGACAATAAAGGTGCACACGGTAGAGTTCTTAAGGTCACAAAAGCTTATAAACCTTCCACAGCGCGGTCTCCTTGGTAAACGCTCTCGTATGACATGTCAACTGGAATTCTTAAACCATTTATCGATGTCAGTCGGCGCAGGGAATGCGGTAATTGTCATACTTTTAGGCATGCAAAAGGCTTATGACCGTGTGTCTCATGAGCTCCTCTTTATCAAAATAGCATGCCTTGTATAGCTGGCTGTAGTCATACCCTGAAGGCCGCACTCAAACAGCAAGAATAAAAGAGTACTGCCTAACACCAAAACCGGTGATTAGTGAGGTGATCAAAGGAAGCGTTCTGGGCCCGTTGCCCTCCATAATGTACATGAGTGACCTATGCGATGTTATTAGACATGGCAAGCTCCATCTGTTTGCTGATGATATTAAAATCGTTTACACATTCTGCCAGCACAATAACATCGATTCCTGTTTACGACAGGACCTAGCTTCATTGCAGTTGTGTTGCAAGAATTGGCTAATCACGTTCTCAGAGAGCAAGTCAAAAATCATCACTATGGTTGTAAATTACCCCATGGTTCCGTCTCACTAGAGGGTTATACTATTGATACAGCCATTTCGGTCAGAGATCTAAGAATGCAGTATTCAAACACCTTCAGTTTCTCCAAACAACAAAAATTAAAAGAACGAAAGGCTGCATCAAAGAGACGTTCGTTCTACCGGTTGCGAAGCTGACGCTTTACAAAATGTGTGCTGGACCTCAACTTGAGTATTGCACATTCATTCACTGCCGTCTACGCAAGTTTGATAGGCTTATGTTAGGAAACCCTCAACAATCGTTTGCCGAAAACTTTTAAAATATTCTTCTTCGTTCACCTATAGGCATTGTTGTGAAAAACCTGGTATTGATCCACTTTGGTTGAAAAGACTAAAGCTGAACCTGACACTGCTGTATTAACTCACATTCGGAGGCTATTCCCACAGCGTTTACTGTACACTCACAACACAGCCCTCCATATAGTCTAAGTAATAAGGGCTCCACCTTGTCACCTCTGCCATTTGGGGAAAATACATATGCAATTTCTTTATTGTAAAGTATTGCTATATTTGTAATAAACTTCGAATTAATTCAAAGCCAGTGATAACAGCCAGCGTTTTGTAAGGGGCTTGGGCGGCTATCTTCTGATATCAAACATGGTGTCTGTCTTCAAAAACCTTATATCCCCCGATGATCTTCTGGAGTGTTGTTCGGGGGACATTCAGACGTCAGATGCGTATAACGTGGATAACGAACCCCGCCGTCTAACTCCCATCGAAAACAGCCCGCTTGAAATGGTTCGGTGGATCACTTACTCACACGACCATTTCGCATTTGGCCTGCTGCATGCTCACCAAACCGTTCACAGCTCAACAATATTTCTTATTGATATGCGTTTAATCATGTATGCACATTGCCCAGAATGCTGGGAAGTGTGAAGTTTGCGCTTATTAATGAATGGAATAGAATGACCTCATGTGAGCTCTATTTATCACACGCACATTTCATGGAGCCTCCCAAATGGACGACTCAATATCACGCTTGCCCGAATAAATGATGGGTGCATTGCAAACTGCCATAATAATCATTTGACAAGGTAACACATTTCAGTGACCATAACAAAAAGAATGATATCGCATGAATTCTTCGTCAAAAATTTCGCATATATATTGATCGTCATTGTAAATGTAGTCACCCCACAGTTTCTCATTTAACGTGTAAATTTGCGTTCTTTTTCTTGATTCCGTGAGTATCCATCGTGCAAGGAATTTTCCTGCGACGGATGGATGCACGGAACTTCGTTTCGGCTGGACAGTCGACGAGATTTTCAACTTTTTGATGATTTCCAGCAATCGACGGAACCTTGCGCTGCAGTCTGCTCAATCGTTCGCTGGATTTTGGTATTTTATGTTCGGCCTCGCCAGTCCTGACACATTTTAACATCTCCCGGATGCTAATTATATCCCGTAATTGCGAGACACGCCGAAGATGTATTTGGACGATCTCTCCAGAGTGACTTTGAACTATTTGAAGCATCGAACCCCACACAACCTTGTAGAAGGTAAATTAATGAAACATTCCATTCTTTGGACTGAATCTGTGAAGCTAGCGAACCATCTAATTTTCATGTTGCGTGCGTCAAAGTTTCCTAAGCAACGATTTTTCTTGATCACGCCCTTTTTGGTAGCAGATTTCACATTTGTGCGACTGTTTAATTATTCGTTGTTTTGTATCACCTGTAATTATCTGTTGTGATCGCGCATGACCCAGCGTGCCTTTCGCATATGCGCTGAGAAATATACATTCTTATTCTTATTATTATTAAATTAAACTGTGTTGAAGTCTGGACACAACTCTGCTCTACTATCCTTCAGTAAAACTGCCAAAATTCTCGGAGGTCGACCAGCACACTTACACCTTTGTCCACGTCTAGCATGCTGACAAACTTGGCGAACCTACCTGGACATTCAAACTTAGTAAGTACCATCACAACGCCTTACGGCTTACGAAGTCAAAGGCCATGGTGGAGTCCACAAGGAGGGTATACAGAATTTTGTCGCGGTCCTGGCACACCTGAATCTCTCGTGCAGTGAACCAGCTCGATTGTACTCCAATTCACTGAAAATCCACACTGCTCCGCAGAAACAGTATTGTTCGAAAAGAACCTCGTAAGCACCTTGCGTGCACAGCTCAGCAGACTGGTGCCCTAATGCATACCGACATACTCGCATATATACATGCGTACAGGCGTACCTGCCTGCTTGCACATTAACGCATTCATACCCAATTATGGCGGATGTTCTTATCCCGTTTCCCTTGACCACTCAATAAGACAAGTTTCATAGGTTCATAGTACCAATCTGCCTTAGCTTGTCTTGAGCAGACTGAGACCCATGAAGTCTGAGTACGTGCACATCGACCTGTAGTTTAAAGGGAAACGCGCTAGGAATCCAGGTTATTGACCCACATATATGTTCAACATTTAGGTTGGAGTTGCGATGAGACACAGATTCCTTTCGGATTCCACAGTGAGCATATGCTCATTATTAGTTTGATATGAATGGAAGGGGTTGTGCCGTGACTGTGGGACTTCAAGTTTCGAGTCGTTAAATGGTAGCAAGTTTGCTCGCACCGGTAAAGCAAGGGAGTTTTGGTCACCTTTAAGAACGCGCTGGTCCTCCGGTGAGGCTATAGCCCACCACACTTCTAGGTGGTTGGCTCACAGAACACTGGGGCGCTGACGACGTTCGGGAGGCTTCTGGTGAACAACGTAAGCAGCAATCGCTCAAAGATGGATGCCTGAGGCACTCTTGCGGGATACCGCAGCTTGTTGTTAACCCTCACGTGTAGATGCCGGTCCTCAAGGCGGTCGGCCAGCCAACCCAGAGTGTTGCCTGGAATACTGAAAGCTGGTAGCCTGGTGATTTGAGTCGTGTGATCTACCGTTTCAGAGGGCTCGAAGAAATTCAGGTACAACACCCCGACTGCAAGGTCGTCATCCACTACCTTAGTTGGGTGACCTATGGCGGAAAGTAGATTAGTACCATATGAACTACCCTTGTGGGACCGTTGCTGAGCGCTAGCCAATAGTCTGTTACACTCAATGTTGTGTTTGTGGAAGTCATCACCCCATACTGTCCATCATTTTGGAAGTAGAAGATGGCAGTAGTATTGCGCGGTAGCTAGCTGCGTTTGTCCTAGATCCTCTCTTGTAGACCGGACTAATGTCGACGGTAACTCGGAGCCGAGGACACCCATATCGTTTTGTAGGAGTAGTGTGAAAAGCACCGTTGTGCAGCTTGGACTAACATAGGTGGGAGATCCATCAGTACCGGTGACCTACACATGACAAGCGGAGGCAGCTTGCACCGGGCATTCTCGAAGTTAAATAAATAAATATAAATAAATAATATATATTTCCCAACGCATGTGTGAGA
>QNGE01006254.1:2837-23418 GCA_008508345.1 Paragonimus westermani | reverse complement strand
CCCGGACTACCGATGTAAGTGCTCGAAAGGTGGTACAGGATCCTTCTCTGACCTATGGCCTACGAATATCAGAACGACGTACTAATTGGCATCTTAAAATGACTGATTGACCTGATGTGAAACAGCTTCGACGTTAGAAGCGAAACATCACCAGTTAAGATTCTGCCGAGAGTTCTCAAAATATGTGGACTCACTTTACGTAGGCTACTCTTTTGGAATGAGGCAATTTGAGATTGGAGATCCTGGTCGACAGCAGGAAGCGGCTTTGTTTCGACACCGGTGCGAGTGGACGTAGATGCAGATGGAGCAAGAAGTGTTATCGGTGGAGGCGGTGGAATAGCCGATGGCAGGGGAGGGGGCGGAGGTATTCCTATGGCACCTGGAGATGGTGGGGGTGGAGGAACAATCGAAGGTGGCGGTGGAACTGGTGGTTTCGGAGTGCCAGGAACTGGCGGCGGTGGAGGATGTGATGGAGGCGGTGGTGGAGGTACACGACGTGGGGCAGGGGGAGCCGCTGGTCTACTAGGAGCCACAAGATTATTTTGTTGAGCCATTTTGATTTGACGTTGAGCCTGGAGGGGAATAAGCACAGCTAGCGAAGAGGTGAATCGAAACAAAAAGCTCCGCCACATCAAATGGATGAACTTTTGAATTTACAATGTGATTCAGCAACTACAAAACGTACATCGATCGACACGTTCCCGTAGAGTTCACTGGAAGTCACTGTAGCAAACTGCTGTTTTCCATTAATTTAATCAGATATTTGGTTACACAGAAATGTGCGCGGAATATATAATGAAGCCAAAGCAAGTCATAAAAGTTGGTAGCAAAAGCCTTAAGGGATACGTGGAGGGTGATCGTGGCATATATTGTATATGCCTAGACGACCGATGAGAATAATCGAAAACAGTTAGGCTATTGTGGAATATTGTTACAGCTAATAGCAGTCATTGTAACTATGGGTACGGCTAACAGCTGAAAATGACTGATGTCTCAGCAACGCATCGAACTTGGATATGTGAACAAGTAAGCTTGTTATTTGTTGAAACGTTACACAAATCACCCATTCTTATACAAGCCATATGAGAAGTTCTGAATTTTTCATGAACTTTTTACCATCATATCACGCTTTGATTGAGAACAGTGAACTATCACTCTCCCTTGGGATCGATATAGATCTCCCCTTCTATTAAGTTAGCTCTAACTAGGTTTTCCACTGGTGACAATTTCTTTTTAGCCACGAATAACCGCATTTAAGCCTGTGTTCATCTGTTTGACTCGTTCTCATTTTTGGTCAACAGAGTCTCTATTCTGGGCGGTTATTCACTCAGTAGAGTCAGTGATACCGACTAAGAAACGATACGGATTTCGGTAACAGACAATAACAACGGTCTTATTGCGTGGCAATCTCACTGTTTGACCTTCACAGCCCACCCGTCATGTAAACACATTGGTAAGACCCGCATGAAAACCGTATATCCAGAAGTAAAGCTACGAAGCACCATGAGGTTAGTAAGGCTATATAAGAGTGTAGTTATATATGGTTAAAAAGTACTACAGTGGAACGATTAGAATTACCAGCTAGGGTTCCTTGCTTCAAAACCCCGTGGATGACAACGAAATGGAATTCACGCACATTTTTTGGAACAAAAAACCAACCTTAATCTATTCCCTAACTCGAAGGACAAGAAGACAATGGTTTATCGAAACTCATTGTGAGTAACAAACGATCCAGTTTAGCTCAGTAGACTATCTGCATGCGCAAGCCGTCATTTCGCATCAACATCTCTTCTTGTTTCACAGTATCCTGACCACAAAACGGTAACATAGAGGCTATTGAACCAGATTAACCATCGCTTTGCCTAGTGTACTTAGTCACAGACTTCTCGAATCATGGCGGTCCCAACCTGAGAGGCAAACAAGATTTGCGACAAAGTTCATTACTTGCCGTCTTCGTTTATTTAAATCAAGGCACCCAGTCGGCCGTGGTACGCGTGAACAAGTCTCGGAATCGAAGACAATCGATGAGCGATCCCAGTGCAAGACCCTACCATCTAAATCTATACATAACCAATAACCGAATTTGAGTCTTATAATCAAACGAGTTTTCCAGCCTCGTCTGTTCTTACTCGCTATGTGCGATTAAATGCTTATACTAATGGCCGAATATTTGAAGAGAATTTGTGTTTCCCCTCTATGTAGCCACGTTTTGCAGCTATAGAGAGTATCAATGCTTTCACGGTCGCCTTGTATGTATGATCCCTAGACTCTCCCGAGACGTCTCTATATCTCCGTATACACCGTGTCAAGCAGATGGCAAAAATGTCAACAATATGAAGACTCAAACAAGGTCAGCACGGATGCAACTCAATCACAGCTTGGATACATTGTCACCGAGCGTATTTTAGCCATCTGTTGTACGATGGTTCTGTATTTTCAACAATTTGAAGTATGGTTTATAAGCCAAATCCGAATAAAAATTCTTAATAAGTTAACATACGATATTGTCTACATACGAACGGCTGCCTAATGTGAACTCAATGGCACAATACTCAGCATTGTTGTCTCATGAAAGCGTATGTGTGAATATGGACGTAACTATTTCTAATAGTTAGATCCCTTCCCCATCCCCTTCTTTTTTCTCTCTTCCTGCACAGGGTTTGCTTGTCTTCTTCTTCGTGGTTATGTGGCAGTTAAGCATCATTGGTTCACACTGATGTACTGCTGTCGATGATGATGATTCATAAAAGCGTGACCGGGTCCAAATTACACTAGTGATGAGCTCTAACAAGAGCGAAGGTTGAGTATAGTGCTTCTTTTCGAAAATAAATGGTGAAATGGCTATGGAAATGCGAAAGATTCAACCAATTGTGAATGTTCAATCTATACGATTTCTAAGAACGAAACAGGTTCGAAACGAACACCTGTGTGCTATGAACCAAATCATCATCGTCCCACCGAATGGTCGAAACGATGACCGCGTGACCGGATTTTCGTTGCTCTGCTTTGAACAAATGTCAATTCAAATGCGACTGACCGAGTCCCTGTCCAGAATAACGTTTCTTCCAACGAACCTCGCTCCCTCTCGGGTGGATTTTGCTCCCCCGTTTCAAGCTCAAGTTAACATTTATAAACACACGGGTTTGTAACACAAGAAACCCACCTCCTCCCAGCCAAAGTGTTCCGAAACAAACTGGTAAACGTGTTCCTTCTCGCCGGGCACATCCATCAAATTCTCCTGACCGATCATCCGCAACATCTCCCGAATCATATCATTCTGCTCGAAAGAAATGTTGAATTTACCATCCAGCTTGTTGTAGCCAACATGGTGCACGTGACGGAAATCCGACGGATTGCTGATATCCCCGGGGGTGAGTTTTGGCTACAAACGAGAAGGGAAGAGTGGTAGTAGAAGATCGGTGGAACTCAGAGGTTAATTAGGGAAGATAGCTGGGAACCAAAATGAAGAGAACAGCACAACAAACTGGATGCAAGCGCAGAAAGGGATAGACACACACAGTTTACAGAATGACTATATCAAAGATGTAAATGCAGTTTGGTCTCAAAAATAAATGTGCGTGTAGATGGGGTAGAACAGCCCCAGTTGTGAACACGATTTAAGAAAACTTGAGGGATTGACATCGATTATGTGGACCCAGAGTGAAATATCTTGATGATAAAGACAGCATGCACTGAAACACCATGAAAAGAATATCATGCGATTGGCGTGCCGCCGCATTACGTAATACAGTCAAAATAAAGCCCGCAACTTTTGACGATTAACACAACAAATTGAACATCACAGTGGGGTTGCTCCCAAATGCCCTATTAAACCGTATGTTGTCTGGATCTTGGGAGGTCTCTCGGAATGGCTACTGAAAGTCTAGCAATGGACGCCTTGACTACATTGTTGCTTTTTGCGATTAGACAAACGTATCAAGAGAAGACCAATGCGTTCATCAGGTTCAAAAGCGTTGTAACTAAGACAAGAGGATCACAGAGTCTGCCGACAAGATTTGGAAAACAAGACCTTGGGCCAAAATGCTTGCAACGAAGGACGTTGTATGTCGATGGTACAGACGAACAGCATTCAGGTACTAGGAGAAAGAGCTGATAGTAAAGCATGTTTTGGTGACACTGGTACAAAATACTGACTATCAGATTGACAAGCGTTGGAAATTTCTACACCATGAAACGGTTTTCGTGATTGGCTCCCAGGTTATTTAAGCACGTCGGATTACGCTTATAGTGCAGATAGCCATGCACAGTTTACACTGACCTAAATTAGGTGGTTAAAAAAAATCGACCGTTGTAAAAGCAAGCTTTTATGGCTTTCAAGGCGTAAAATCCGCTCCTCGATCTCGTCGTTTGCTTAACAGGCGAGGCACGCGGTTGAATGCAAACACAGAGGGTTACAGACCTCCAGCAATTTGATATCCTCGACCATAAGCGGCTGTTTCACAATCATTCATTAAAATCGTCGACTTTAGCCTTATGAACACGATCATTACATTCCCATAACAACGATAAAAGTTCGAAGACTGCCCGAACTATAAGAATACTAGCATTGATATTACTCCCATGATGGACAGCGCTTTGCAAGAGGGAGTGCTAATTTCAGGTATCACAGTTTTAGCCTAAACATTGACAGTTTCGAGGATTTTTGAGTGAAAGTTATACCACCATTCGTGAAAACAAAAAAACAAAACAGACCTGCCTGCGCAGTTCCGTCTTTAATTTTTTAAGCATCAAACAGAGTAATGAACTATTCTATTTAGGCATTTTCTAAAAACGAAATTCTATCTTCTGTTAAGCTCGAGGAACGAACAGACAAGTGCACGTGACTGAACCAACAATCATATTGTTGTCGGCTGAATGGTCAATGACAACATTAGAGTTTGATCGATTAAATAATTGGAACAGGTCGGAGAATATGAGCGAAATAAGACACATGAACGGTTTGCCAGAGGGGAATTCGCTAATCATAGCACGAAATAACTGTCTGCCAATTAGTCGAGTGACTTTATACAATATCAACTCATACACGAAAGAATGAATGGGGCGATCTTCAGGACCAAGTTAATACATACACGGCCGGATAGGGTATGAGATAAACGAAACTTTAACTCCCAAGTTGCTGCACTTCCACACACATTTAAGCCTATCTAATGTAACGCTTTTAAAACAACACTTTCCCTGACCGGACTATGTATTTAAACGGTTTCGTGGTCCTAGAATGTAGCACTTTGAAGGTCGTTCAAATTGGTGACGCCATCCCATATCTTTCGTGTGCGCACTTTACGTTATGCCATTTAGTTTGTGGCCTAGGTTTTGGTCGAAGATTGTGCCGCCACAAACCGGTCAGTCAACGTTACCAACGCTCGCCTGTTAGGCATTTTGATTTTCTCACGATTCGAGGTTCGGAGGAGTGTATAGCACTGAGATCTGTTCAACGTTGATTGGATGAAAGCCGCCTAACTCCTGATCGATCATCGTCTCTGGGGACGAATGGTAAGCGAAAGGATTATTCGTGATTGATTTAGGCTAACTTACGCATCGATCTGCTGAACAATGAGGAAAAACTTCCGATTGGGGAAAAGATGAGAGGTTTTGGAAAAATTACCAGAACTCCGTGCTACGTGAATGTTAGTAGCTAAAACTATGAATGTATCCTAAAAAACGGTCCAGAGTATCATATCGAGCAGGATTGTTATCAAGAAGTACTTTAAGAGTGGGTCGTCTCAAAGTAAGTGTAACTTACGGCTGGCACAAAAATTTGACGAATTCAACGAATCAGAGCTTCAGTGGCTTGTGTGAATACGCGAAAGATACGGCGAAACTTCTGACGGTGAATGAATCGTTTACGAAAAAGCACTGAGTTTTGTTATCACGTTTAGAGTACAAGAGTTTAATGCATTTGAAATGTGATTTTGTTGTCAGAGAGCCCGCTGTAGGTAGAAGCTAGATAAGGTATGCTCAATCGATCTGTGGTGAAATGAGAGATGTCCGCAAAACGTAGTGTTAACAGCCTCACGTCTAACTCGTTCGACCTCCTACTGGGTTACAAATGTCGATGAGACCACATCCTATTGTCGTGGTTTGTCGAAGAAAACGTTGGCAACGAACCAGGCGAAAACTTCGGGGTCGAAAGGTTTTAAAGGGAGGCTAACGTTAACGTCGTATTGTAGCACGGCCGGAGGAAAGATTTCACCCTCGGTTGTAAATTAGTATACCAATCCGTGATGGTTCCGTGAGGTGGATGCTAAAAACCCTCCATACTTGCATAATCCTTCCCAGAAAGCTTAGAAGACTCGATCAATAATTTGCAGATATCAAATCGATATTTTTGCCTCCAACCTCCTGCAATCCCTTGATCAAGACTTACCTCCTGTGTTCACACGTCAGACTGACTAAACAAAACGGCCCAGTTGACAGCTTCGGGGACCAATTTGGTCAACTAAATGCAATTCATTTCAGACCAGTTTCAAGTAATTGTGCGACAAAATGCTTTTACTTTTACTCGCCTGACAAACGGGATAACAAATTCTTTGCTTGGCACGATGTTGAGTAACCGAAAACGGACTGTTCGTTGAAACACTTTTTGCTTCTAACTATGGAAATGGTAACCAAAGTGAGTAGGGAAGTCGGGCATAGGAGATTACAGACTGTAGGTTTGCTAGCAGTTATGCAATCTGCTTCCAATTGTGAGTTCGATTAGTTGTGGGTCAGGGAAGATTGTGTCCGCACGAACTCCCGAGGCCACAGATCAGAGTTGAGTAGTCAGAGAACAGCTGCCTCATTAACGGTCAACAGTGAGGCCTTCGCTACCTTAAATTGACCGTTTGACCATCGAGAATCGATCTCAAAAGCATCTTCCTTTTGACAGAGTGGTCAAATGAACAATCGTCTTAATCACACCGCTGACTGAGTAATCGTGGCTGACAGTCGCTCACTCCGGCGATCCTCTTCCACATCGGTTGCCAGTAGCTCAATCGCCCATTTGTTTGGGCAACCGTAAGGTCAGTGCAGATTGTTTCTGAACACAGGAATAGGCAAACATGCGCCTTATAGAACTGCATGAAACGTTCCCTAACGTTTCTGAATAACGGCTTCAGTCCCACTGTGAATAGCGTGATCATTCGTGTACACCAAACATGACGCTAACAAACAGTAACAAAGAAATTATGCCATGATCAGTTCTGCTCTTTCCGTAGCAAACGGCTGTAAAGTCAACGAATTTCGAATCAACCACACGGATCTGAGGCATAATCAATGAGATTACTCTGAAATTTTCCAACTCGTGTGCAATCGTATAAACGTCCGAGGTCGGTTGGGCCGAACGGTTGCAAACTTGAAGACCTACTACACCTCAGATTTGTGCAATAGTGTAGCCCAAGTTATACAGAAGTGTGCGTCCGGACTGGGATATGTGATTTGTGAGAGCATTTTAAGAAATACTGCATACCATGACTGTTACATATGAGGATATTGAGTCTAGGTGAACAAACTGTTCAAGCCACGCATCGTGTGCATTACTTATCCGGACAGCTCCAATAAACCTTAGGTTAAGACTTTTCACCCATTTGCATACTACTTATAAATGTGGCACTTTTTCAGTTTCCTGAGAATTGTAACATTACACAAACTTGAATTTACATGCACACGCCTCTTGCCATTGATCATCTGAGTGAGCTTTGCCGAAGAACACTCATTCTTCTATTGGTCAGCTTTCAAACGAACCCGTCTGGCTGGACACCAATTCCAGAGCGTAACCAGAATGGGTGCGCCCTATAAAAAAGATAGTGGTTCCGTTGTCATACGACTGAAACTCCCGTACAGTGATCTATCGAGCAGTCAGAGCATTACCATCCCAAAATGTCCGATCATTCTGAACGGATAATGTTGTTCTTGCAATAAATCGGTGAGGTTCACGAGGACCGAATCACTCTTTCAATGTGACCGGATAGCAAGCGCACGGAATAGGCCATCAACATCTTCACTGTAGAATTACCCAACTCATCAGGCTCTTCCATCTAACACTTAGTGGTCGAATCGTGATTCATCAATCATACTGCCTTTCACAGTCTTATCAATCTTTGGATTTTGGTATTTACCATGCTCGATAGAACTATGATGAGTTGAATAAGAGGATGACTGACTGCTGCAATACCCATATTCAGTAAACATCCATCGCCACAGAGATATGAGCAATAATGACAATAATCAATTGGTTGAGGATGTGAATTGTTCCAAATTGAACATTGCCTACACTTGAGGTTTCCAATAGCCTACTTCCAAAACGAAAGCTAAATGTCGGTGGTGAGTTCAAGTAGTAGTTACTCAGCAGAAAGCCAACATTTAGCCAAAGCATGTGAAAAATTGCAACGGGTTGCACTTGAGATATCGAAACTTGGATAATGTCAGGCCCGGGAGAGTTAACTAACACTACAGCTTCTGTCCAACAGTGTATACGACAAAGATGGACCGTTTCAGTTTACAAAAATGCTCGCGATGTATTTTAGTACACATCGCTGGACAGGGATCGAGTGTGATTGGCCCAGGTTGACAAACACCTGAAGAGGACTTAGAAACAGGTTAACAGTGCGAATTATCCTAACAGCTGTTGTCGATCGAATTAAACCGTGTCAATCGATAGACCTAAGAGGTGCAACCGTCGGTATGCGACGAATTAATACGAAGGGCTTGTAAGCAGGTTCTAGTAAGGAAAACATTAAACAACTGGGCAGTGCATTGTTGGATTGCACTGGTAAGTTCTGGAGAGAAAACCATCGCTATACTACACAATAGATCCGAATCGAGCGCAAGTTACTGGTCCCTATGATGAGGAAGGAATATGGCGACATGTTTCTCGAGGCGGTCAACCCAAAAGTAGTATTCGTACAGTCCATAGGAAATGTACAAACGGCATGTGTTCAATGTTCACATAGGAATAAGCTCTCACTATCCTACGAGAAATTCATGCATATGCACAGACACGAACTTGCGACTAGCATGCATACTCAGCACAATCAGCTATACTCACAAGCAGCTAAATCTGAGGTATGAATTATCCCGAAATCGTTATTATGACATTTTTACCCATGCTCACACACAAGCTGCAATATACGTGCCGACTGGACGAATATAGATGGGCCGAATAGGTTAGAATTTGCGACTCATCGCGACGGAATTCTATGTGATAAACTAGATGGACAGTGTATCGTATGAAAACCAAATCAAAAGTGTACGACTGTGCACTATCAGTGAACACAAACGAGCGATAAACTATTGACCAAAAAACAATTTGGTATAGCAGTCGTGAATTACTTCCGAGTTAGTCATGAGGTGGATAAAGATGCATGGCACTGCTCAGGCGTCGACAAACAGACAACAGGCATGACCAGTCAACTTCCAAGATGGAATAACATATCCTATGGTCTTACAACAGCAGGAAACGAACGATGATGAACAGATTCTAGTCGTGTACGCCAGAATGACGTGATTTGGAAAGCGCAAATTAACACACTCGTCAATGCTAGTCCGTAGCCACAAGCTAGACAGCACTCGACAGTTGCCATGGAAAGAGTTTGAAGAAAATACTACAGTGGCAAAAAGTGGTGAACGTTCAGCAATAATAGGCGGTAAATTAACCAAACTACTACGAACATCAACTATAGCAAATTAAACAGTTGGCCTATATACAGTGACCCCTCTGAACAAGGATCAATTCTGTTTGGCTCTTAGGATGATAGGTTGAGGAACACAACCAAACAAGAACCTGCTCCCAAGCACAGACCATATGAATTGTTTCAGCGAGTAGACCGCAGCTATTTATGAATGGTAGTGTGTCCATGGGAACATTGAGCATAGAAAAAGGGACCAGCCATACCAACTCGCAGGCTTCGGACTGGATTCCTCAAGTGAAACCCACCCGTACGTGACTGAGAAGTGCCACAATTACCGTCGGCCTGAAACCAGCGAACCTATGAAAATCCAACCTTATGTAGGTGAGTAGTGAATTATCCTGATAGAAGTGTAGTCATGATTAATTCGGTTCAAGTAGTTAGTCTGGTATAAAAAAAACCTGTAGTGCATAAAAAACAATGGAAAAGAACATGCAGCTTCAACTGACGCCACCAAACCAAATCACTGGACAGAAAGCAAACGAAAATGGGATACGATGTGCGGAGTGCCAACGGAAAAAAGGAGTGTGCATTGAAATATAGTAGTTTGGGGAAAGTGGTCGGCGTGGCATTCGATCATACTTACCGCTTGAGTGTCCGATCGGAACACGCTTAGCAGCTGACAAGCAGGAGAGGCGAAACAGTAAACACAATCAACAGTGAGAGCGGAAAATCTGGAGGTGGCTGACAGTCCACGTAAATCCTATTGCGAAACCTGGCAGGAGCAAACTGAACACGCACGAAGTGAGTGTGCACCGATGTGTTTTGTTGTTTCAGATGTATGTACGAGCAACGATTGGCAAGACCGGAACACTAGTCAAGATGGCAAAGTAACTACTACAGCTCGAACAGTTATACGAAACTAATTACCGTGTGAGACAATTCAAAAAACGGAGCATTCCGTGAAAAGCTATGCTCCACAATCCAGCGAATGCTGAATGGTGGGTAACAAGTAAGCGTTTACCGATAACAAGAGGAAACTTGAAACTAAAAACGCCGAACGAAACCGAAGTGTACAGAGGTCGAATGATGGGTCAATAGAGGTGCAGTATCGAGAGAGTCCGAGAACAACCGGTCCCGTAGGTCTACGATAAGACGTGAATAAAGTGAATTCTAGATAACCCCCAAAAATGGACAGAATGAATGGTGCGGACGGGGACCGTGGCTACCGGTAATACGAATTGAAAACCGAAGCAGTAACAATGAGGAAACGGGTGCATTTGAGAAAGTGTGTACCGTCGGAGACAGAAGGTCGGATTGTAAGTCCAGAAGTACTACCAAGAACTGGAAGTCAGATTTGCCATAAAAATAACGACCCATAGGAATTGGGTAAAATGAGCATTGCGTTGCGAGACAAACAAATGGTCTGTGCATTATTACAGATAGTCGAATTTGATCACCTGAGCAAACCGACACATCAACGAAATGGCCAGTTGGTGGACTTGTTACAGTGAGCACTTGCTTAAAACTAATTGTTTAAATGCGTGCTTCATCAAGCTAACCAAGCGGCAAGTCAAACTAACCAGCAGAAAAGAGTTGAAACCAACACGATCAGTTCACCTTTTACACCTTTTGTTAACAATGAAACCGATAAAAATTCGTCCAAATTGAGATCTTCCAGTGTCACTGAGGCTGCTTTTTCTAATCATTTGCGGAAATGGCAAAGTGTGAGCATCAAGTCACTCCCTCAACGTTTAACGCCAAAATATTAGATCGACGGATAACCAAGTGAAGGCACATAACAGTGCCTAAGCGCAACGCTGCCGGACCTATGTATAAAGAGCCTGTTGTTTTTCAGTGCACTGTTATGTGGTCCGAAAATCAAGCGAGCCACAAACGTATGTAGTGCGGTGCAAACAGGATAGCAAAACCTATAGGTTACAGAGGAGTACTGTGCAAGAATGCGAGTTTATCAGCGTGCNCAGTAAACACAATCAACAGTGAGAGCGGAAAATCTGGAGGTGGCTGACAGTCCACGTAAATCCTATTGCGAAACCTGGCAGGAGCAAACTGAACACGCACGAAGTGAGTGTGCACCGATGTGTTTTGTTGTTTCAGATGTATGTACGAGCAACGATTGGCAAGACCGGAACACTAGTCAAGATGGCAAAGTAACTACTACAGCTCGAACAGTTATACGAAACTAATTACCGTGTGAGACAATTCAAAAAACGGAGCATTCCGTGAAAAGCTATGCTCCACAATCCAGCGAATGCTGAATGGTGGGTAACAAGTAAGCGTTTACCGATAACAAGAGGAAACTTGAAACTAAAAACGCCGAACGAAACCGAAGTGTACAGAGGTCGAATGATGGGTCAATAGAGGTGCAGTATCGAGAGAGTCCGAGAACAACCGGTCCCGTAGGTCTACGATAAGACGTGAATAAAGTGAATTCTAGATAACCCCCAAAAATGGACAGAATGAATGGTGCGGACGGGGACCGTGGCTACCGGTAATACGAATTGAAAACCGAAGCAGTAACAATGAGGAAACGGGTGCATTTGAGAAAGTGTGTACCGTCGGAGACAGAAGGTCGGATTGTAAGTCCAGAAGTACTACCAAGAACTGGAAGTCAGATTTGCCATAAAAATAACGACCCATAGGAATTGGGTAAAATGAGCATTGCGTTGCGAGACAAACAAATGGTCTGTGCATTATTACAGATAGTCGAATTTGATCACCTGAGCAAACCGACACATCAACGAAATGGCCAGTTGGTGGACTTGTTACAGTGAGCACTTGCTTAAAACTAATTGTTTAAATGCGTGCTTCATCAAGCTAACCAAGCGGCAAGTCAAACTAACCAGCAGAAAAGAGTTGAAACCAACACGATCAGTTCACCTTTTACACCTTTTGTTAACAATGAAACCGATAAAAATTCGTCCAAATTGAGATCTTCCAGTGTCACTGAGGCTGCTTTTTCTAATCATTTGCGGAAATGGCAAAGTGTGAGCATCAAGTCACTCCCTCAACGTTTAACGCCAAAATATTAGATCGACGGATAACCAAGTGAAGGCACATAACAGTGCCTAAGCGCAACGCTGCCGGACCTATGTATAAAGAGCCTGTTGTTTTTCAGTGCACTGTTATGTGGTCCGAAAATCAAGCGAGCCACAAACGTATGTAGTGCGGTGCAAACAGGATAGCAAAACCTATAGGTTACAGAGGAGTACTGTGCAAGAATGCGAGTTTATCAGCGTGCAGAACACGAGCACCGATAAAAACCAAGCTGGCTCCTAATTTGAAATCCAATGTGATACAATAGACTTGGAGGTCAAGAAATGACAAGGGATGCACATAGATAGCAAGAAATGTGGTGATGCCGTACATGCTTCACACCAGACAGTCCATGTGTGGCCAAAGGACCAGACGGGATTTAAGCGAAGCGGATGCCATCTTAATGCTCATTCTCGAGGTTTGAGCAAACAACTGTCGGTTGTTGATAAGAGGTGAAAAGTAAGGAGGCCATAGGGTGGTCACATGCAGACGCTCCAATTTGCAATCAGTGTGCCAACAGTTGTTACCTCGCTGAATATGACTGGTTGGTAAGCGTATCACGAGAATGGATCCACCGGATTTAAAAAAGATGCTGACACTATTCGCGTTGTGTAGGTGATGCGTAAGGGAAATACGAGATTAATACGCAGAATACTGCCTGAATCTCAGACATGACACACTTCTTGAGTGAGCCAGACAAGTACTAAGCTGCCATTGGTTAGAAGGCAATCACCAACAAATCTGATGAAACATTACTTCAGTGCAGATCTGAGAATCTTCATTGGTGAGCATCGGCCTTTGGAGATTATGAGTTGTCGCGCAACAAGGAATCTGATTTCCAGAAGGTACACACCAAGCCTACTCAACTGACAGCATCACTTCTCTGCATCCTTGAATTAATTTATGGAAGCGTAAAACAATACATCCAGCATCAGCTTGGATACAGACGCAGGTGGAAAAGAGTGGGAACAGGCACTGGACAGTTCAAAGGACACAATTCGGGGCTTTTCAATAACACTGCTCATTTTCTGACGTGAAAATGTTCAGAAGAAGTGAAGTCAGTTATTCAAGACTGTTGCAGGTATATCCCTCCATAGACCCAAGGTCTCGGTTAACTAAATCTGTCCACATGTGTGGTGCTTGATAGTTCGTAGTCTCGATACTT
This sequence comes from Paragonimus westermani, assembly GCA_008508345.1. Lineage (NCBI taxonomy): Eukaryota > Metazoa > Platyhelminthes > Trematoda > Plagiorchiida > Troglotrematidae > Paragonimus > Paragonimus westermani. The sequence goes on along the minus strand of QNGE01006254.1, from coordinate 9,573 downwards.
TTTCTGCCAGCAGGACGCCGGTGCCTCATCCAGTCATATCGCCAAATATTTGGTCGCTCCAAGACGGAACACCAAAACTAAGAGACAGCACTAACACATGAACATATTGCTGATGATCGGGTGGTGCAGGAAGTCATGTGCGGTCAGTGTTCGGCTTGGTAGCTTGTTAGGGAAGGTCCCATTTCCCCAGAAAGTGTCCATTTTTCCAGATGTTTCCCGAACTATTTTACCGCCTTTGAATTATGATTTTCCGGGTCACTATTGTGGAAAAACGCTGCCGCTCTTTTATTCTCAGCCTACTGCTGATTGACGAACGAATTGCTACGATTCTCATCAGAGATATCCATACATCCTGAGGCCTAACACCCATGGTTCGTCTCTGGTTTGAGTAGATCAACTCCTCAGAGATTACTTTTCTTTTGTGAAGAAAGGCTCTGTAATGTGTATCGTCAGACACCAAGATGAGTGGGAATGCAAACGAGATCTCGGTCACTCTCAAAAATGGCAGCAGCCATGAGGTACAGCTAGCGAACATGAAGAAAGACCATAATATTAATTGATGACCGGTTACACTGTGCCAGCCCGATAGATTTCAAAAGGCAGATAAGGATGATCACAGAGGTGTACGAAGTATACCTTCTGACTTCACTGATAAGCCCGTTGGACGAAGTTTCGGTTTCTGGGGGTTGTTATTAGCAAACACAACAGGTAGCATATGGGTGGGATATTTTTCAACTGTGTAAGTGCAGAGAGAAGTTGTCGAGGTAACTACAACTCGGACCTAGTCAGTGGTGTTATCACGTATGTCCCGGATTCGGTTTCCAGTGATGAATGGATAAGATAACGATTTCTAGTTGAAGTGCGAAGGTCACCGGTAGGAGCAAGTGCATAGGAGCTTAGACTAATTGGATTACAAGTATGTGCATCTTCGAGAACGTGAAAGGATGCATTATCTGTGGACTGACGAAAACCGAAAGCATAGTTTGTTAGTGGTATCCTGTTGAAATCTTCCTTAGGGAAACTTAAGACAATCCGTTCCCTTAACAAATTTGAATAGTGTAATAAGAAGACTCAAGTTATGATGTTCACTGGAGTGCTGTCTCGTACATCTTGAACACAAATGACTACATAGCTAAGTTGAAACATAGAAACAAAGTTCCACGAGGCGAAAAGTATGGTTTAAAAGATTGTACAGACAGATAGGAGGATGGAAAAACGAGAATAATGACTACCAAGGTAGCCGCCATATTAACACAAATTATTTTTGAACAAAAGAGGTGGCGTTTAACAGGCAGATGTTTGATAAACTGGTGTCTCCGTTTCAGGTTACCAAAAAAATACAGACAGAATGTCACACAATCTGACTCTGTGTTCTGTGCGTTGTTGTTGATGACACCAGGTGCCGCTTTTCGGTCGCATTACAAGTATATAGCGTTTCCACTTTAGCCCCAGCAACACGAATATTTGTACAAACGGTGAGGTAACAACAGACGTAGAGTGATTGATCTTAAATAAAGAAACTGGCAAAGCGTAGGTTCGTTGTAAAATAAACAATTCTGCTACCTCGTAAATTCTGGGTAAGCAGCTGCTAAAAGATTACTTTTCATTGTCATCCAGTAGTCATTTGGAAACTGCAATTCTACATATGCTGAATTCTTCGGTACCGTTGTTATCCGTATATTTGACGGAATAGCGAGACTGTAATTCCCGCACTGTCTGTTTGTCTGATATCGTACGCCATAACTTCCGCCACGTGGAACTTTGTATCGATGACTGAAGTTGCTTACACGTCCATGTGTGATCAGAATGTACGGAACGTTACTCCGGGGAATATCACATGATCTGCGTCTTCTCACTGTCTGAGTCATGTTCGCATTGCACTGAAAACCATTTTTGTTCACGTGATTTCTGATTGTGCTAAACTATGCAATTTCTCAGTCAATGCATAGGAAGTTGGTTTAGAAGCACAGCCTCCTAACTTTTTAGTAAATGACTAACAGTCTATGAGAAGACCGCACTGGGGTGACGAAGCTTGTCTTTTGGTGCTCTGATCAGAATTTAATCAGGGAAGAAACGTGAAACCGCTTCACAACAATAACAACCATTATGGCCACCGAATAAAGTTATCGCACGTTATAAAGGTAGTTTGAAGAAGCCAACTGAGTTGCATATGCGATACTAGAAAATTCGGAGATATGAAACTCAGTGAAATCTGTCAGGTATTTGGTTACTGTTCCGAAAAAAAAACGGGGAAATAAGCGACACTACGCAATCCATGACCATGGGTACGGGCTCGGGTTTTACCTCTGAGGTCACGTCACGTATTCGGGAACTGGGTTGGAAAAAGTAAAACAAGGATCTGAACGGCACTAAGCAACTTCGATTTGTTGGAAAAACAATGCTCTTTCTATGGGGAAAGAACAATGCTCATCGTAACCATTGTTATTGGGCGGCAAGCACGTCGCATCCTGATTGGTAGGTCGATCATGACTTAGGTAACGCGGATGTTTAGGTCCGAAACACGTTTAAACAACTTACTTCACTCGATGTCGCCTAAAAATAAATTCGAGGCAGATGGTCGCCGTTTTTGATTGGCCGGCGTGAACTGGCCATAAATCTGTCTACAGTGGCTTGTGTGTGAGGTGGATACACATATCGAGCGAAATTCCAGCGTACTTTCAATCTCAAGAACCACACTACCATTAATGGTCATAACGTTCCCGGTTCCACATGCGCCGATATCTGTAACAAATCAGGATCCTAACCAGTTTGTTGGCAAGGTTCTCGATAACGTTCTTACACAATGCCAATGCAAACGTGGCCAACAATAGAAGAGTTCAGGCCCAGTCTCAAACAGTTTGGAGAACGACAGAGGATAGAGCCACGTAAGTTCAAGGCAATGATTGCCACACATAAAAACGACACCATTACAGAATACGAGCACCTTATAGTCAACATAAACGGTTTTCGAGTCGAAATCCGGCTGAACATCGTGCCAGTCTCGCAACACAATCAGAGACTGACCGGTAACTTTACGTGAAACAAACAGAACATCATCATCATCAGAAACAGCAACACACCAGTGGTTCTCATTGGTGGTAACTGCCACACAACCACGAAGAAAAAGTCAAGCTCTGAGCAGGGGGGAAATAAAACAGGACAGAAAGAAAGGGAAAATGACTACTAAAAATAATTGTCCACATTCAACGTCAACGTGTCTACACCTTACCAACAAACCACCAACCGAGCTATCGATGAAAATAAGGCGCCATCAGTAGGACAGATTTCTTACGGCTTCACTACCCCGCGTCATTAAGTGCACCTAGTTCACACACAACTCGGGTAAACAACAACATTCGCGCCATTAAATCGAGTTAGCCGTCATCTCAGCTAGTCTTCCACCCTGAAACCACAGTTATGAGCGTAAAAAATCTCCCGGACAAGACCTGCTCTCTTTCCAAAAACAGTGGGAAGATGTCGATATGAGAACCCGAAAAACTCATTCAGACGGTTGGGGAGACTGAAGAGATCCTCCGTGAGTGGTGTTTATCAACAACAATTCTCACTTATAACAAGAGACCTGAAATATATGTGAGAACAACAGAGGTATCAGCCTTGTGTCTGTTGTGTCCAAGTTACTCACTGGCCTTACATTACGTCGGCTCACTAAGCCCAGTGAAAGGTGCATGAAGGTGCATTGATCCAATACTTATTGTGCGACGAATTCTGGAGCATCGTCACTTTCACGGACAACAGATGGTCGTGGTATTGTTGAGACTGAGGGCTGGTTTCGCTCCCGTTGTTCGTAACGTTTTCTGGAACGAACTTCGTCGCGAAGGAGTTCCGGAAGAATGTTTTAACCAGGTAGGGTTACTCCATTCTCATTGAGCAAGCAGGGTGAGAGTTGACAGGCAGCTGTCTCAGGTGTTCAACGCTTCTAATGATGCTCGCACAGGGCGTCCGATTTCTCCGTTCCAGTTCAAGTTTGTCATGGACCATATTCTGTAGAGTGCACCTCAGGAATCCAACATGCTTAATGTCGAGTTTTTAGCTAGCAATAGATTGGCCAGCAGAGAGTATGCCGGCCCTTCGCCGAAGGGATGACTAACCGAGTAGACCTGTGTGGAATGCACATCGTACCTTCAAACCGTAGCTTATAACATTGCTGTTGATATATACCGCATATGTACGTTCTGTTTTGCTGTGTGGATCAGAAAGATGATCTGTTTGCAATGAAGCTACTACTAGCAAACGGGTAGCATCGGACTATCGTTTTTTCCGTCAATTTACTCATATATGGTGGTCTGATTGCGTGAACAATACGGACGCTCGCCAGCGCGTATTTCGAAATGCTCGAGATATGCGATCAAGTAATAGTTACTGTGACCACCAACAATTGGGTAAAACTGTGAGGTGGTCGAGTATGAATGTGTTGGCTGTTCCGTTGAGTAAAAGAGGTAATCATCGCCTGTCCGGTTGAGGACCTGATGATCACCCGAAGCGTTGAGTATAAACGCTATCCAAGTTAGTAACGTGCCGCAGTCGATGGCCAGCCGCGTTCATAATATTTCTAGTTCTTCTGCCTAGGTTTACTTCATCCTTTTGGATGAATTTCCCCTCTACGATATTTCACTTCATTATTGCAATCAGCGACGAGCGGCAGATCGAGCCATAGTGCCTTCTGAACAGGTCCATGACGGTCATGACGACATATCAACCGATCTTTGTAATTTCGAAGCAGTCTGATTTTAACTCAGTTTACTCTGTCATTGAGATTTCTGGGGCTGCAGTAAAGTTCCCAGTTTAGTTGTTAGAGTTTCACTAGTCGCATGTATGAATAAGTGTTGCACATTACGGAGGTATAGTTAAGCTAGGCCTCCAACCTATATAATGCTGGGGATATACAGCCATGAGACACGCCAGATAACCTACAGAATGAGAATCATCATCACCACCTAGGACTAGGCATAAAGCGGGTTATACACAAGTGACTTTATAAGTGAAATACAACGTCATTACCAGTGAGCTATCACGTGGAACAAGAAACCGAAGGGATTACAATGGTATGAGGTAGTGCGGATAGAATGTGACAGAATCAAATAGATGTCGGAAAAGCACACAGGAAATAAGACCTGAAGACGGAAGATGATGGTGGTGAAAAAACATCGTGGTAAAAGTTTCAGTGCTAGTGTGCAGTTCAATCACACCAACCCTGGTGTTATCACAAAAGTTCATCATTAAAAACAGTCCTAGTAATAGGAAACCTGGTTTATTGGTTCAATATCAGCCGTCATGTCCAAATGTCAGCGACAGGAAAAAGTTGCTCAAACGAAACAAAAGTGGCAAAGTACATACAAGCACACATAGGAGAAAGATGATGCTAACCTTTTTTCCTTTTCCCTTCTTCCCTTTACCGGATACGCGCTGGTATGCTGGCGTTACTGGTCGATTAGGTTCGCTAATCCCAGGCTGCACATAATGCATCTGTGGCTGTGGAGCCAAAGTGGTGCCCGGAGCACTGGGTGGATGCATATTGCGGTTACTTGCAGCTCGTTTCCCAATTCTTTGAATGACTAGGTCACCAAACATCCGTGCTTCTTCTGCAGAGGCAAACGAAATACCCATTGGGCCGACATCGGATTGCATAATGTGGAATTGTGTCAAAGGACGAGTGTATGTTATTTCCAAGTATAATTCCTGTTCGGATAACTCGGTTTTATTCTATGTGCGAAAATGAACATTTATAAGTAGAAGGCAACACGCGGTGGATACTTACAATGATGTCATAGACACGAATGAAGTAGGCGCGCTCCGTTTTATCCCGAACAAAACAAGCGACACCGCAACATTTATAAATCCACTGGTGAACATCTTTAACGATGTACAAACGCACCACTGCCACCGCTAACGCACAACAACCGCGACCCAACAAGGAATGTAGAACGTCATTCTCCGCGTCCGACAGCAAACGTGAACGTTCGCTGATTGCATAGTTCTGCTGGGCAAGAAAACAGTGCAACTTTATGGAAGAAAATCAATGTGTTATTGCGATTCAAAAGGTCCATTTGAGTGTATTCTTGGTCATTACAAGAATAGTGACCTAAAAAGTGGGTGAGCAGATAACAAGTAAGTATCGTTGTAGGTGGACTCTGATTCGTTGTCATCTTACCTATTTATAGACAAGTTTTCAGAGGCTACTGGACACAGTCCGTGTGGTCATTGGTCCACACGCATTGCTATATTCTTATGAGAGTACGGTGTTGTGCTCTAATGTTCCACCCTTTGAGGTTGATCCGTTCCGATTTAAAATTTCGTGCGAGAAGAGTGCGCGCGCAGACAATGTATGGTTGTAATGCGCGTGGCTGCATGATTCCTTGTTGATGGCAGGCCATTGTTCCTGTAGTCGTGACTTCGGCAAAGCCTGAGTAAGCTGAGTGACGTGACCATATTTGACCAGAGAGTAGCACTTTGGTTCGCTTACGCTAGCATATTATGGATGTTGTACAACCAACAACCCTACTATACTGAAGCGGAGATCCACCGTGTAATCACACCTTTTCACTCACTACATAGCCGTCACGGTGAGAATGGACCTTGACGTGGTGTGACGGCTTGCGCATCTCGATGACCTTTTGGGCTAAACTGGACAGAGTTACTCATACCAGGCAGGCCAACAGGTAGAGGTCTGACAAACCACAGTCTCCTGGTCCTCCAGGTTGGGGGTTGGAAGATGGTT